>BQNB010045294.1:2564-30736 GCA_026074375.1 Tanacetum coccineum
AGTTTACGAGAAGAACTACACCACTCATGATTTTGAACTTGGATCGGTTATATTTGCTCTAAAGATATGGAGACACTATCTATATGGAACTAGGTGCACCGTATTTACCGACCATAAAAGTCCACAATGTATTCTCGATCAAAAGGAGCTTAACATGAGGCAACGCCGTTGGTTTGAATTGCTAACCGACTACGATTGTGACATTCGTTATCACCCAGAGAAGGAAAACGTAGTAGCTGATGCATTGAGCCATAAGGAACGGACTGAGCCATTGCTGGTTCGAGCCTTGGTTATGACTATTGGCTTGAATCTTCCCAAACGAATTTCAAAAGCTCAGATCGAAGCCCAGAAACCAAAGAATCTTGTGAATGAAGATGTAGGCCGTATGATCAGAAAGGATATACCCAAGGAAAGGTTGGAACCACGCGCCGATGGAACTTTATGTTTACACGGTAGGAGTTGGTTACCTTGCTATGGAGACTTAAGATCCGTGATTATGCATAAATCCTACAAGTCAAAGTATTCTATCCATCCCGGTTCTGAAAAGATGTATCAAGACATGAAGAAGCTATATTGGTGGCCAAACATGAAGGCTGACATCGCCACCTATGTTAGTAAGTGCTTGACATGTGCGAAGGTCAAGGCCGAACACCAAAGGCCATTAGGACTGTTAGTACAACCAGCAATACCCGAGTAGAAGTGGGATAATATCAAGATGGATTTTATCACCAAGCTTCCAAAGTCGTCATAGGGTTTTGACATCGTCTGGGTAATTGTGGATCGACTTACAAAATCTGCTCATTTATTGCTAATAAGGGAGAATGGTCCATTAGACAAGTTGGCAAGGTTGTACCTGAACATGATAGTAGCAAGGCACGAAATACCTATGTCAATCATCTATGATCGTGATGGGAGATTCACATCCAATTTCTGGAAATCATTTCAGAAAGCTTTGGGTACAGATATAAGTATGAGCACTGCGTATCATCCAGAAACCGACGGCCAGAGCGAGAGAACTATCCAAACTCTCGAGGACATGCTACGTGCTTGCGTGATCGATTTTGGCAAGGGATGGGTTAAGCATTTGCCACTAGCCGAGTTTTCATATAACAATAGTTATCACGCTAGCATAAAGGCTACACCATATAAGGCACTTTATGGCCGAAAATGTCAATCACCTGTGTGTTGGGCCGAAGTTGGAGAAGCTTAACTGACTGGTCCGGAATTGATCCAAGAAACAACAGAAAACATCGTCCTGATCAAGCAGAGAATTCAAGCTGCTCAGGATCGACAAAAGAGCTACGCTGATTTGAAGCGAAAGCCAATGGAGTTTGAAGTTGGGGATAGGGTTATGCTCAAGGTCTCACCTTGGAAAGGGGTTGTACATTTTGGTAAGCGGGGTAAGTTGAACCCGAGATATGTCAGACCTTTCAAGGTGTTAGCCAAAGTTGGGAAAGTCGCCTACAAGTTGGAACTTCCCCAAGAGTTGAGCAGAGTTCATCATACCTTCCATGTGTCTAATCTGAAGAAATGTTACGCTGACAAACCATTGGTCATGTCGTTAGAAGGAATTCATGTTGACGATAAGCTCCAGTATGTGGAAGAGCCCGTTGAAATTATGGAACGGGAGATCAAACGATTAAACCAAAGTCGGATACCATTGGTTAAGGTTTGCTGGAACTCTAGGAGAGGTCCTGAGTTCACCTGGGAACGTGAAGATTCGTTCAAACAGAAATACCCACAACTCTTCACAAACCGGGCTTCGTCATCCACTACAAGGTCTTAAGCTTTGAGGACAAAGCTCTTTTAACGGGTGGAGACTGTAACATTTCTCAATTTTAGGTCATTTTACGACTCTTATTATTCGTCACTATTTATTGTGGTCCTATACGCGTTTACTTTTAAATTAACTTTTAAGCTAAATCGCGTAGGCTAGAAATAATCATCTAATGTAAACAGTCATCAAATAAATTAAGGTTTACACCAACCAAGTGTTATATAATTATTAAGAAGAAAATTATTAACTTTGCATATTTTATTTTTATTGGTCACGTAAAATTGTTATGTTTCGCAATAAAATACATTTGGACACACCCCGGAAATACCAAGACTTACCTAGACTCAAACCAATAATACCCACTACACAATTTTTTTTAACCCATTCTCCCATTAAATAAGCCATATGGCCGGTTCATGCATACTTGCTACCTTAATGTATTTACAAACTCACTAGCTTACTCCTTAACCCACCTAGGACCAAAAGTACTCCTACATTTCACTTGTTTCTAGAAATTTTCTAATCAAAAGTACCCTAGCCTAAATCTTAGACGTCCAAATACTTGAGGATTATCAAGAATCCTTACAAATCTCTTACAAGTCTATACATATGTACCCTAACCTCAAACAAACCATAGTTAGTGTTAAGGAGGTGTAGGTAAAGGTTATTACCCCTTATGTAAAGATCAAAGAAGATCTTTGTTCCCTCCTTGGTGGTTCATGGCAACACATAGCCAACAACAAAGATTTTTATAAATCTTGTACCCTATCTAGAATTTAAGAAATTGTACTTGATGGTATAACAAAAACCATGTCCAACAACTAGCTTAAACTCAAACCACCTACCTATACATATACACGCATCATAGTTGGATGCAAACACACACAAACAAAACTCATTAAACTTTTAGATAAGAAAAATAATTCCATTGTTATGTCCTTCCTACTCGGTCCACAGCCAACCAACACAAAGACCAAAACCCCTTCATTTTCCCCTCTTGTTTAGACGTTGGTCACAGGAGCACGAGATACAAATTTGTTTTGAATTCCTTCTGGTGACAACGCAAGCATCAAGCCGTAAATCATATTAGGGTTGTCATTTATTTCACTTGACATCATCCCGTCCTCCTCGCAAAGCTTAGGACCTTTGTAAGTTACTAATGTCTCACCCTTAATTCTTTTCGTTTGAAAGACATTCGCAACATGGGTCGTGGTTGTTTTGTTTTAGTTTAAGCCAAGGAACCGTGAGCATGCATGGTATGCACCATGCATGTCACGCACACTTAACCTCAAGGTTTTAATGCGACTAGCTCGACCCACGTTTATACCCTTGTTGAGCCAGTGTGACTAAAGTCACATAGGGTTGGGTATAACACGCACAAGTGACGTGAAACATGCATGGTTTACCATGCATGCCCCAAACAATAACCTTAATGATCTTGTGAGCCCGACTCACTTCCTTACCCACCCTAGCGTTGTGGGTTAAGCTGGTGGGACGTGAACATGCACGGTTTTGCACCATGCATGTCACGAATATAATGTTTGTATATGTGTTATATATGATTCGTTATTAAACACGTGGTAGTAAAAAGGCTTTAAAAGATGGAATGTGGTTAACTTGTTGTAAACATGAACATATGGTCTAAATGACCTTAAAAACGAATCATTGCTAAAACTTGGGAAGTACACGAGACTTAAGGAATTGAATTAGGACTTTGTTAACTCTGGTGGTAACTAGGGTTGGGCCATGACTTGTCGCGTGACCTAGCGAACCTAAGAACCCACGAATGGACTCACGTCACATATTAGTCAACGTGAGGTAATGTCTAGCCTATACTTGAAACTTGAATAAAGAATCATAGTATAAGATGAATGACCAAGAACTTGATAAGCTTAAAGAACCTAAATATAACTAATGGACCCTAATGGGCTTTTTATAAGACATTCGGTTAAGGTGTTGGGCCAACGAGCCCAATAAGCTCAAGATGAGCTCGTCCAAGCTTATTAATAAACCAAATTGTTGAATATAATTTAATTAAGCCTAACAAGCGCTTAGGCACCATTGAAAACCAGATTGGACCTTCAAATGGCTTATTGGACCTTAACGGGTCCAATAAGGCCCAATAAGCTCATTAAGCCAAAATATGCTCATCCGAGTTTTTTTACGGGCTGACAACAGCTTATCGAACTTATTAGAAGTAATAAAACTAGTTGCCACTTATTAGAACTTAAAGGGGGCTTAAAATGCACTTTTTTTTGGAAAAAGGCAAAAAAAAAGGGGGCTAAATATGCGAATTGCAAACTAGTAGGGTTAAAACTGTCAACCCTGGATTTCCTTAGAGTCAAGGACTGTTTTAGTAACATCTAAAATATTAGGGGCTGTTTTAAGACACATAAAGACCTAAATAGTAAATTGTGTAAAGTTGGAGGACTAAAGGTGTAATTATGAAAACTTGAGGATTTGAAATGTAAATAGTAGCTATTTTATAAACCCAGGGGCTGTTTCGTAATTATGGAAAACCTAGGGATTATTTTATACACAAAGTGATATTTTTATAAACACTTAACGAAACGGACGAATTATAATATTATTCGGATATTATACGGGCTAACTCGTGACTTAATAAATAAAAGTATTTATTAACAACGCATATACGTTCCAAGAGCCAACAAATAATTTCAACTTCAATAAACATGTACACCACCACGCAAGTGATAACCGTATATATAAACTAGCAAATTATTAAAGTTTTGTATTGAGTCTTTAGCCTAAACTTGTAGACTAAGACTGGCCGTATTTACTTAGGTATTTGGCGATGTGATTCATACTTGGATATCTATTATCATTTTCAGAGGACTATTCACTCAGGTGAGTTTATAGCCCCATGTTTTACAATTATTTAAATGTTTACTCCTTGGGTGAGACAAGCTTTGTTTAACAAATTGGACGCAAGTGTAACATTTTATTCGATTACGTATTTGCCTAAGTAGCGATAACCCATTGAGCCATTATCATGAACTGTCAATTACTGGATTGTAAGCGCGAATGTTATAGATAGATCTATTTGGGATTGACATCTCTATTCGGGTGACTAGCTATCACCAGGAACGAATGTTATAGCATGTCGGATGAGGGATGTTTCGGGTTAGAACATCATTCACGGGTAATATTGGCAATTTATTGCATTCATACCATCGAGCTTCAGTGTCATAAGCTTAAGGAAATGTAATTATATTGTTTTTGTGATGGTTGCATGGATGCATGTTCACGTGGAAAATCTGGTCCACTATTGATTTACATAAACCTATGAATTCACCACTTTTTTTAATGTGATTGTTTTAAGCATTTTTCTCAGGTCCAATGAAGCACGAGGTGCTAAGGATACATTGGGGTCACTCTTTTGGGGAGTCATGCATTAAAGATTTAGGAGTCATTACAATTGGGATACTTGTTATGATTTAAAGTCTTGTTTGTCAAGTGTTGAACAAATTTAAGCCGTTGTGCTTTGTATTAAAACATTTAATAAATCCATGTATCGTATTTTTCAATTACTCTTCTAAGGTGGTTTCTCTGGGGGGGTTATCTTGTGTTGTTGATCTATGAAGTAACGCCCTCAGATATATTCTACATTCCGCTGCGACCCAGATTTGGGGGTGTTACACCATCAATGCTAGAAACCTAACTACTAGGACCTGTTACGAGTGTAGTAGTACCGATCATATCAAGGCAGCATGTCCTAGGTTGAATCAGGCTCAGAGGCCAAGGGGAAACCATCAGAACCAAGTCGTGGCTGTTAACAGGGGCAAGGTCGTGGGAACAATGATAACCAAGCACGTGGAGGGGCATTCATGTTGGGAGCAGAGGAGGCTCGCCAGGACCCGAACATCATGACGGGTACGTTCACTTTGAACAATCATTTTGCCACAACCTTATTTGACTCTGGTGCTGACTATAGTTTTGTTTCCACTATTTTCATACCTTTGTTAGGCATAGAACCCAGTGATTTAAGGTTTAGTTATGAGATTGAGATAGCTAACGGATAGCTAGTAGAATTCGATAAGGTCATTAAGGGATACGAACTAGAAATAGAAGGTCACCTATTTGATATAAATTTGATACCGTTTGGAAGCGGGAGTTTTGATATGATCATAGGAATGGATTGGTTGTCTAACCATAAGGCTGAGATAATTTGTCACGAGAAAGTAGTTAGAATACCACTACCGAATGACAAAGTACTTAGAGTTATAGGAGAAAGACCGAAAGAGAAAGTGAGACACCTAAGGAGTGCTAGGACTAAGGAACAAAAGTAAGAAGAGATTGTGGTGGTTAGAGACTATCCCAAATTATTTCTGGATGATCTATCAGGATTACCATCTAATCAAGAAATCGAATTTCGTATTGAGTTAGTCCCTGGATCAATACTGGTCGCGAAATCTCCCTATCGATTGGCACCTTCTGAAATGGAGGAGTTGTCGGGTCAACTCAAGGAACTCTAGGACAAAGGTTTCATTCGACCAAGCTTGTCGCCTTAGGGAGCACCTGTATTGTTTGTGAAGAAAAAGGATGGTTCCTTTAGGATGTGCATTGATTATAGAGAACTAAACAAGTTGACCATTAAGAACCGTTATCTACTCCTTAGGATAGACGATCTGTTCGATCAACTTCAAGGATCACAATACTTCTCTAAGATAGATCTTAGGTCCGGATACCACCAGTTGAGAGTGCATGAGGATGACATTCTAAAGACCACGTTTAGAACTCGTTATGGATATTTCGAGTTCATAGTAATGCCCTTTGGTTTGACAAACGCACTAGCAGTATTTATGGATCTAATTAACCGAGTATGTAGGCTGTATCTAGACAAGTTTGTGATAGTGTTCATTGATGATATTTTGGTTTATTCTAAGACATGGGAAGAGCATGAAGTGCACCTAGGGTTAGTCTTAGAAATGCTTAAGAAAGAGAAACAGTATGCTAAGTTTTCCAAGTATGAATTCTGGTTGCGAGAAGTACAGTTTCTTAGACATGTGATTAATGGAGATGGTATTCATATAGAACCCAGTAAGATTAAAGCTATAAAGAATTGGGAAGCCCTTAGAACTCCGTCTAAAGTTCGTTCATTCTTAGGATTGGCAGGGTATTACCGTAGATTCATTAAGAACTTTTCTAAGATAGCTAAGCCACTTACTGTATTGACTTAGAAAATTAAGACCTTTGATTGGGGTGAAGAGTAGGAGAATGCATTTCAAACTTTGAAGGATAAGTTGTGTAATGCACCTGTTCTAGCTCTCCTTGATGGACCGGAAGACTTTGTGGTATATTGTGATATGTCTGGTTTAGGATTAGGTTGTATGTTGATGCAAAGAGGTAAGGTTATAGCATATGCGTCTAGGAAGTTTAAAATTCATGAGAAGAATTACACCACCCATGATTTGGAACTGGGTGCGGTTGTGTTTGCCCTTAAAATCTGGAGACATTATATGTATGGGACAAAGAGTGTCATATATACTGATCATAAGAGTCTCCAACACATCTTTAGTTAGAAGGAACTGAACATGCGACAGCGTCGCTGGATAGAGCTTTTTAGTGATTATGACTATGAAATTCGCTACCATCCTGGTAAGGTAAATGTAGTAGCTGATGCACTGAGTAGGAAAGAGAGAAGGAAACCTAAGAGATTTCGAGCTATGAATATGACCCTCTAGTCGAGTATTAAGGAAAGGATACTAGCGGTTTATATACAAAAACATGCTTTTTGGTTTGATTATAATTAGGGTTTGACAAACCCTAATTTTACCGAATGTGACTAGTACCCAAAACAAAAAACTTAAACCTTATTTTCTTCATAAACTCAACATCAAACACACCTTGTAGATCCTAGATCAAGAGCCCTATGGCTTTGATACCAATTGTGGATTCTGATAGAACTCCTTAGATCATTTAAGCTTAGTTTGATTAGAACTTATATCTAGGATTAACAATAACAATGATAACAATATGCACAGTGGAATTAAATAAAGAACATCAATGTTATTTGAACAAGGTTTATTACCAAACGTTTCCACCAAGCCTTAAATCTATATGATCAGTATAGATCGTGTTACCACCTGAAACAGGGATTAAGGAAACCTTAATTACCTTAAGGCTACACCACACAAACTAGACGTCTACATTGATCCAGTGTACAGACACACGTTTTTCTAGATATCAAAAACTATGTCTATGAAACTCTTTATATAGAGAGTTCAAGACTTACAAAGGAAGTTAACATAAAGATATAAAGAAGTAAATCTTTTAAACATTAAGAATTATCTTCTGTTATCTTTATCTTCTTAAGGAGATCAAGCAGAATCTTCATCTTTTGATATCTTTGACCAAATCTTTCATAATTCTCCACCAGCTTGTAGAATTCCAATCATGACGATTTAGTCCTTATGTTTCATTCTTTTATTTATTTTGTCTCATCAAATCTAGAATCCTAACATAGCGGTATATGTTAGTAGGTGTTTGACTTGTTTGAAGGTTAAAGCTAAGCATCAAAGGCCGCTTGGCTTGCTTCAGCAACCTGAGATCCCTGAATGGAAATGGGAAGGGATAACAATTGATTTTGTTACGAAGTTACCAAGGACTAGTAGTGGGCATGACATAATATGGGTCATTGTAGACCGATTGACTAAGTCTGCTCATTTTCTACCTATGCGTGAAGATTATAAGATGAATAGGTTAGTTAGACTCTACCTGAATAAGATTGTTGCTAGGCACGGTGTACCAATCTTGATCATATCTGATCGTGATAGTCGATTTACGTCAAGGTCTTGCAAAGGACATATGTCATGACATTGTTCAGCATTCTGGTCAACCTCTCCTTCATTAATGATTCAGGTGTCAGTATTTGTTGTCCTGTAGCAAAGATATTGATTTCAGCAGTCGTTTGTACCTCAGCTATTGGCTCTTCATTATATATGGGTCTGATATCTGCATCATCAACATGTGCATCATTCCCTGATCTGCTGCTTGTATCCTGCTCTTTTGATTCTGTCCCATTGCTTTCAATGATAACTGAACTAGCATCCAATGCATCCAATGCATTACTCGTATCAGTCTTTTCCTCTGTTGTCTGGATTTGTCTTTCATTCACCCTTCTTTCATACTCCATTTTATGTTGTGCTCTTTCACCAATCGACTTCTTAACAGATTCCATGTGTTGGATTTTTTTGATTCAGAGTTCCTTTCTCCCTCCATCACCCCGTCTCTGTTTATCTTGTCGGTTATCTTCTTTTTTTTTTTTTGGTTTTTTATTTCTCGGTCACGGAATTCTGGAATAGCGAGTCGAGTGTATTGTAGGAATTTGTTGCGTATCATGTCAACATATTCATCATCCAAATAAAACCGTGACTTGATGAACATCTGAAACTGTGTCTGGAGTACTTTAAAAGCAGACATGGATCCAATCTCTTGAAATTCTTCGTTGTCAAGTTGCTTTTGTAGTTGATCCATGTACAAGAACATTGTGCCCGTGAAAGTCTCTAGATCTTGACCAAAGAGTGTTGCAAATGCGCGTTTAAATCCCTCTTCGGTTCGACTTCTTTTTAAGTCGTTGTTTGAAAGACACTTGAGGTGT
Organism: Tanacetum coccineum; assembly: GCA_026074375.1. Lineage (NCBI taxonomy): Eukaryota > Viridiplantae > Streptophyta > Magnoliopsida > Asterales > Asteraceae > Tanacetum > Tanacetum coccineum. The sequence continues at coordinate 11,963 of BQNB010045294.1, forward strand.
GAATGAAGTCGTTGAAAAGATACCATGCAACTTTCTTTTGATTTGATTTGAATTAGTTGCATTTGTTGTATTTCTAAATCTGAACACGAAGATAAGGTATCTTTCTTTTCCATTTTATCGTGAATTAAGTGTAAAAGATTTGTTGGATCTTAAGTGGATATGATGTGATTAAAGTTGTGGTTTTGTAAGCAATTCACGTTCACGGGATTTTACACGTCTATGATTAAAACCGATAAATGAATTAACGGGATTTTACAGAATCAATAGAAAACCGTGAATGATTGGTTGCGGAATCAGCGGCGAAAAATTCCAAAAAAACTGAAAAGTGTTGAAACCCTTTTCGTCACGCAAAATTTCAAAAAAAATTTCGTTCGGTCCAAAAAAAATTTGCTCGTTCGATCCGCTCGTTCGATCGCTCGTTCGATCCGCTCGTTCGATCGCTCGTTCGATCCGCTCGTTCGATCCGCTCGTTCGATCGCTCGTTCGATCGCTTCGTTCGATCGCTCGTTCGATCGCTTCGTTCGATCGCTTCGTTCAATCCGCTCGTTCGATCGCTAGTTCGATCGCTTCGTTCGATCGCTCGTTCGATCGCTTCGTTCGATCACGCTCGTTCGATCGGCTCGTTCGATCACGCTCGTTCGATCGGCTCGTTCGATCGCTCGTTCGATCAGCTCGTTCGATCACGCTAGTTCGATCACGCTAGTTCGATCACTCGTTCGGTAGCTCGTTCGATCCGCTCGTTCGATCGATCGCTAGTTCGGACCGCTCGTTCGATCGCTGAGGTTTTCCGCTCGTTAGATCGTTGAGGTTTTCCGCTCGTTCGATCGTTGAGGTTTTCCGCTCGTTCGATCGTTGATGTTTTCCGCTCGTTCGATCGTCTAGTTCGAATCCGCTAGTTCGATCGCTGCGATTTGTCACTCGTTCGATCGTGACGTTTTTCGTCGTTGCGTTTTGACTTTCTGGCAAAATTCATGTTGCGTTTTGATTTCTTCATGTTGCGTTTTGACTGCCTTCTTGTTGCGTTTTGACTCATTGCGTTTTGACTCACTGCGTTTTGACTCATTGCGTTTTGACTCACTGCATTTTGACTCATTGCGTTTTGACATTGGTTGCGTTTTGGTTCACTGCGTTTTGAATGAAAAAAAGATTAGATATTTTCTAAAATGAAAATATCTATATATATTTAGATATTTAGAAAATATCTAAATATATATACACCCCTACACATTTAATGTGACGCGCGGGATATTTAAACTAGGACCCGGGCTCGGGTTTTGTTTGAGGATTGATACCCCAAACATATACCAATATTAGTTATCTATCGAGCCCGATTTACGATATTATCCATGTTACAACTTTAAAAATTAAAGACCGATAGGCCTCCTTTGTTGATGATGACCGAGCTTCCTTGTTCGACTCAATAAATTGAGGCTAACAGACAGGAACAAGCCTAGTGGAATTCAGGAAATAACGGTAACGGTGAACTTGTGCAAGGAAAACGATTTGCTTAATAAATCCTCTCTTTCAGGAAAAGAAAAAAATCAATTGCATTTTTACAATTCTGAAAAGGAAAAGATTTTATTGAGAAAAAGGATTTAGCAGATAGATTATCTAGTATGAAATAGTTTGTTTAAAGAATGCTAACAAAGTTGGAAGAGAAATGTTGCAAAGATTTTAACATGCCAACACATTACTATTCCTTTGCTTTCTAAGAAACACTTAAAGCGCAACCGCTGACTTGCTCATAGGACCTCCTAGGTTACCCGTAACCAGTGTCTTGGTTATTTAGCCAAGTGAGCTCAACATTTCTGGTTCCATTGCTGTTACCTTTTGCTTCACGCTCACCATCCTGTTCGCATATGGATTAGTGAAGATGTCTTGGTTCCCAAGTAGGTTTGCATGAAAAAGATTGAGTGAAAATCCAGGGACATGTTAGACCCGCAAACGGTTTCTATGACAAGCTTAATGCCATGATGTTTGTTCCTCAGAAGGAAACTGTCCCAAGAACAGGTGTATGGGCTTTCCGCCAATGAAATTTCTAGTAATGCTAGTAACCCTGCCACACCTGTTACTCCTTTGGTCAATAATCGTCCACCTCTAAGTCAAGTTCTGTTTCATCTTCAAAAGGGTAATGATATTTTTTCACCAATTGTAGGTATCATAAATGAAAGAACTAACACAAAAAAACCACCTATGTTTCGAATGGTGATTTGATTGATTATGACAAACCAAGTTTGTGGATACAAACATTTCTGGGTACCATTTTATGACCATTTCAATAAACACATAGAATCTGACTAATGAAACAATTTTCAAAGATCAGTAAACATGAATTTGTACAAAATTTTTGATGACTTGGATGCGGTGTATGAACGATGTGTTCTTGATAACAAAGAACCTGACCATAGAGAAGAAAATCTTTTAATCAAAAAAATGACTGCTTAATTGCTGAATGTTAGAAAAAAAGATATATGCTCTATTGTGCTTACTTCCGATATTGTTGTGCCCCCTAGTTCGATTTGCCTTTGCGAAGATCTTAGATCTGCATGCGATAGGGAACACACTAAGGTTCTTGAACTTGAAGCTGAGATTTCAAAACAGAAACGGCTAATCACTGAATCTGAAAAACGTTTTTCCTTTTCTCGAACAGATTTATGTTAGCTTACAACTTATATTTCAAAATTATAAACAGAATTTTAAACTAAGCTAAATCTAATTTCTAATAAGCTAAAAATGTGAAAAAGTAAAACTAAACTAAATTTCCTAATGATCTATAAATGAGGAGAGCAGGTAGATTTATAGCCAAGAAGGGGGTTATTTTTGTAAATTCGGTCCCAATGATTGTGTGACCTCTGATCGAACGAAGGAATCAGTGGATCCAGCCGCTCAAATGCTTCCACGTGCCCCTTATAGCTGCTTATATTCTACGTACTTATTACTATCCGTTAGATCTTTTATACAACAATTGAAATGTAAATGCAATTTGCATTGCCACACGGCCTTTTATAATTCGTCCATTCCAATATAGTGCATAGTCACGTGACACCATTGGAATTAATTAGCAGCCATGTGCTGCTGACGTCACAACCTCAAATACAAATCAGATTTTATCATTTGGTTTTTTGGTTTTTATTGGGCTTATAGCATTTCTTGTTGGGCCTTTACTTGATTGGGCTGGCTCGGGCCATTAAATGGGTTACGGGCTGGCCCAATAAGATCCGAGGGCACCGTTAGACTTGTAATCTCGCGCTCTTTCCAATGGCATGCTCAGGGACTTTTCATGACTTTGGCTTGATTTTGATATTTGAGCACTCTTGATCGAAACAAACCCGTAATTACTCGTTTTTGCATTGTTTTTAATCCGTATTACCTGCAAGACATAAAAATACCAAACAAGCATATATGCACGATAATTATCCATATTTTAGCATTTTTAGTCCAATTTAATAGTATTTTACGGGGTTATAGGGATGTGTGTTTTAGCACACATCATCTATCGAGCCCGATTCCCGATATTATCTTATTACAACATTAACTAATTAAAGACCGAAGCTCCATCGTAGAGTGACCGAGCTTCCTTGTTCGACTCAATGAATTGAGGCTAACATGAAGACTCAACAAGCCCTTAATGCTACTGTTCGCTTCGTCAGAACAGATAATGGAACGGAGTTTGTGAATAAGACACTCGACATACTTTCACTTTTCATTACATTTTACACACTTTAGTTTCTCCCTCTACTCTCTCACTCTAAACATGTCTATCTCCATCTTTGAGCTACCAAGACCACCAGATCTAAGTTTATTTGTTTCTTTCAATGAGAATGGGTTACGAAACAGATAACACAAAGAAAAGATAGACTATAAGAAAACTAATGTGAGGATATTAAATTCTCACTTGAAAGGATTCAAGCGAGTAGAACTAAGCTAAACTATGATCAAAGCCTAACTATTCCCCGGCAGCGACGCCAAAAACTTGTTGCGATTATCGTAAGGGAATTCTACAAGAAGTTTTACAACTCCCTAGGCAGTGTACCTAACCGTTGTAGTGTAGTAAGGCAAGACTCGGTGGTTGTTATCGTTCTCTAGGGGAATAGGTTGGGAAGGCTTGATCACGGTCTAACATAATTCTAAGGGTTGAGAGAAGATTCTTTTTGTGTTTTTATGTTTATAGGAAAGCAGGTAAATCATATATTTGAGAGATTGGTTGTTTTTACCTATTAAACTAAATAATAAACTAAGCTACTGGTGATAACAATATAATAAAATATTGTGTTTATTTAATCATGTATTACTCCCTAGATTGCTTCTCCTAGTGTTGTTGCTTTGTCACACTTGTGATGATCTATGCAATTATTTCCTAAGTCATGAGCGAATTACACAAAACCGCCGTCTGTTTAATATTCCGTTAAGGCAACGCCAAGTAAAGGTAAGTATGAGACTATTACACAAGGCCCTAAGAGTCATAATTAAGATGCTTCATTTACCAATTGCATTGCAATGTAAATTGCTTGAATATTTCGGACGAAACATCTAAGTCGTCAATCCTATTTCATTGTGTATTTTAAGCATGTATTAAACATATTAGTTTAATATTTGGAACACAATCATTGGACAAGTAGACTCAATATGGCATCATCAACACAAGTGTGAGTTATGATCCGATGCATATATCTTTTGTTATATTTTGATATAATCTTGAAACTAAACAAATAAGAGTCCGATTTCATGTCCATACACGAAAACTTGTCAATTAGATTCAATAAAGATATCAATCATAATTTTAATAATGAATTGATATATTCTTGAAATCTTTCTTGACCCTTACGAACACTTATTTAAAAGAAAATAAATAAATATTTAAATGTAGAATATCTTAACACATATAGTATGAAATTAGTTGAGAGTTTTAGAGAGAGAAAGATGTGGTTGGATGAACACTTAGAGAGAGAAACAAAGAAGAGAAAAATAGATTAAGTGTGAATAAGAAAATGAACAACCAACACCCTCTCCATGTGTGGAGAGGGTATAAATACTCTAAGCAATAATCGGCCATGGGCTTTCCATGTGACTTTGGCTCGGTTAGCTTACTAACATTACATTTGATTAATCTACGAGCTATGACTATCTATATTGGAAGTGACTGATACTTTTCGTATTCCTAACAATCTCCCCCTAAGGGAGGTCACTCTAATTTACAAAAACTTAAACCTAGCATACTATGCTTTGACTTTAGTCTTGAGCTCGTAATCTTTAACTTCAATCTTTAACTTATGAATTGATGTAGTGATCATTGACTTTAGGCTTTGACTTGTATCTTCGACTTGATGTGAATGTGATCTTAAACTTCTTGAGATCATCAACCAAGCATAATCTCTTATCATCATCTTGTGATCTTTTGCCTTCTTGTGATCTTGTGACTTCTGGACCAATATGTTCATACTGTTCTTGATATTGAAATCGAGTGTAACCATCTTTCTTGATATTCTTTAACTTTAACACTTTGTATGGTATCAACTTTATACTTCGTCGCTTCAAGAAAGACGTACGGTATCAGAGTAGCAGAAGTCTTGAAACATGTACGTAAGCTTTCATGATGTCTTTATATACGTCGGTTGAGTATCTGCATGTGGCTATTAATCTTGTGAGTCTGTTGGAACCAGGTACCTTCATGTCCATCTTTATATATTCCTGAAATAAAACAGTTAGCAATAAATCTGGGGGACGAATATGGCTTTGTCATTCGCTCGTGTTTGGTTGGAGTAACCTTCGAATCCGTGAGGATCGACTTGTGATCAGGTAGATTCAATTTGAGAAGAATCTCCTTGACAGGATTTCCAGCTGTAGTATTAAATCTTTCTAACACATATGTATTAGATTCATCATACTTAGCATGTTCTCATTACCGGGATGTCTCAAAGCAGACAACATCGTAAGAGTGAACCAGCGAGTTACTATCTCACCGATTGATATAAAAATTGATTTGAAAAAAAATCAATCGACGTATCACTTGCTAAAGTGTTTTTGTGACACATCAAGAGTTTTAAGAATTTCAAAATTAATCAATCGTTAATTCATATATTGTAACAAGTTTGATTCTTATAGAATCGCGCAATTGTTTCTTTCTAGTTGTCACAAGCTTGATTCGTATAGAATCGCACAAGTCACCTACTAAGAGCTTGTTTGATGTTGGCTCAAGCAGGATTTCCATCTTCACTGTGAATACTTAATTATCACTCGGATGTTTTGGCAACTAACTTGGAGTGAGAAAGTTGATAGAAATGCGTGTAATCTCCGTGAGAAATGAACAGAAATCTTTTAAGAGATTTTGAGTGGCTAGGGAGGGTTGTGCATTGCATCACTGGGTCCATGATGTCAGTCTTCAATGTCAGCAATCATCTTTGTGATTCTTGACAGCATATGTATTACCCGGTTTCTGCATAAGTATAAGGAGGGCTTTTTTCTTTTCACCCTTTATCTTAACTTTTATTTTTAATTCTTCAACCCCTTTAGCACTTATCGAGACTTCATAACTAGTACCTTGTTGGGTTTGTTCCAGTACTAGCTCCATCTCAGTCGACACTTTTCCTTTATTCTTACTTTTACTTCTTTTTTCATACCTAGGGACTACTACACTATGTAGTGGAATATCCCTGGGTAGATCCCTCCGGTTTTGGCTGGATCATGAGAATGAATACCTAAACTTAACCACCTTATAACTCCAATACATTAAATTAAATGGTCGGTCTTTGGTACTTCCATATTTCAGCCATCACTTAACCATTTGCTCCCCCTTTATATGTACATCGATTAATCGAAAGGGTTTAGAACATATATGGGATAGCGTACACTAGAGATCATAAAAATCACATTATTAGCCATATATTTTAATCACATTTTCTCCCCTTATCAAAAATGTCAAATCTCTTGATATTTTGGATATCAATTAATTCAAATATTCATGGTTTTGGGGAAAAAAATGTCCAATTATTAACAAGCTGATAATTGGAACATTTTAATGCTCCCCCTCAAATTATGAGGGTATTATATGGTGTTTGAGTATGTTAATTTGAAAAAATTTAAATTTACTAAGATATTCTTGAAAATTCATACTCAAACACTATGTATGCCTACTTTTAAGTCTACACTACATATATACATATTCACAAGTTTATTAAATATACGAAATGACCTTATGATGACGAACACAATATGACAAAGTCATATTGTTCGTTGAAGTAGCCGAAGGTAAGTTCCGTAGTGCCTTTCACCAATAAACTTTTTGAGACTACTCATCAACCTTCTTTCTTTCAACTGCTTGTCAATCGCCTTGATCATGATATTAGCTCTATTCTTCTTCAATGTACTCCAACGTCTCTTAGGCAGGTACTCCATTTGGATATTCTTTTTTATGTCATCCAGCGAAGTTCGAAGCCCAATTAATGTCCTATCATTGAACTTGTAAAGTTCGTCTGATCGCATCAACCTGTTTCTCCCTAGGGTGTCAACATAAATGAATCCTTGAGGGTCTTGGTATGGAGTGTATGGGTCTCTTTTCCTGATGCTAGATATGGTAGTTTGAGGCTTGGTGACGTTGATCTATTTCTGGTAACTTTCAACTCCGAGTTGAAGATCTTCGATTTGCTTCTGAATAACCAAGCTTCTGGTGAACATTCTTAATGCTATTGCGAAGTCGGAAACTTCATCACCCGAGAGATTTGTAAGCCAATTCTGAACAACAAGGAGAAGCATGTCTTAAATATCGTTGATACGAAGATGTGGAAAGTCGCCTTCCTTGAATCTATAAAGGCCGTTGTCGGCTCTTCTTACAACAATCTCTTTCAGATACCGATACCCATGTTTCCTCATTACCTCGACCTGAGTTACCGCCAGAATATGTTTCGTGGAATATACATCATGTCTTGATTGCATGCCTCGTGCATACCCATAAAAGGACTTACGTTGTTCTCTCCAATGTGAGATTCCCCATAATGCATGTTTATCATAGGCAACTTTAACCGGAACCCATATATTTGTAACCAAGTCTTCAATGCTTGGAAGATCATATTAAGCAGCCTTTGTTTTTGTGAGAGAAGTCGTGTAGGTCATAGTCGAAATACCTCCTTGCAGATAATTGAGATCGTTGTTGAAGAAGTAATCAACAGGTACTTTTTGACGATTTCTACTCATAACTAAAGGTAGGGGTTTGGTAAGATCAAATGGATAGCCACTGCCTTCTGGATTCTCCTAATCAAGTTTTTCTAAAAGAGCCTTGTAACATTCTTTAAAATCATATTCCAATTCAACATAATTTGAATGTGTGCCTTTGAGAAGTCTGAACGCTGGTCCTAACAGTGTTTCTTGAGTAAGATTATTGATTTTCAGGCCGTTCATGATGAATGCAGAGAAGTCTATTAGAGTGCTCATCAATCCATCAAAGGTCTTTGACGGTTTTTTAGCAGACGATGCAAGAATCATTAACCAACTTTGATTTTGTCCTTGTTGTAGAGTCTTGTTGTTAGGTTCACATAAATGGACCCGAACAAAGAAGCTTCGGTCACTCGAAGATACAAGACAAAAGTCTAGCTCGAAAGACAATATTAATTAATGTTTATTATGTATACGGGCCAAGATGTAAAAAGCCCAAAAAGAAAGCCCTCAAAGGCAAATCCTAGTTAGTATAAATACACCTAGTTTAGTCAAAATTAGGTTAGCCACTCCATTATTATTTTTCATCTTAAGGGTTTGTAGCAACTCTTGTTTCTTTCAATAAAAGTTCTTTAATGTTTAATCTTTTGTGCTATTGATCTTGTGATTAATCTATGAAATGATCTAGGGATCCTACACTTGTCAACATTCCAATCAGGATCAGTAGGTTCTTGAGGTTGTGTAGGTTTGGTGAACCAGTCACGTTTAGATGCAACCTTCTCCTTGGGTTCTACATCATCATTACCCAGGTTCTTATCTTGATCTTGTGGCATGTCCAAATCTGCAACCTCAAACTCTGGTTCCTCTGATTGAACAGACTTTCCAGAAGATTTTGATTAAGACTTGTCGCCTTTGGATGAGCTAGACTACGATTCTTTAGCTTTAGGACCTTTTGCTGATTCTGCATCCTTGTTAGTCTTCCTCTTCTTCAACCCTCAGTCTGATCCAGCGGAAGGATCTTCATCTTTATCTTTATCTTTGCGGCTTCTCTTCAACGAATACACTTTATCATAAGTAGAGAAGAAATTTTTGTCAAGTTTATAAGAATTTTTTAATCCTTTATAGCAATCTTTGTGTTCAGGAGCTGCCAGATATGATTCACTTTTATCCATTTTCTCGATCAAAATCTTCTTCAACTCAAATTCTCTAAGCGTTGCAGCAGCCTCATATGAATATTGTGGTTGATAAGACTCCTTGGCTAGAACAACATGTTCAAGTGACTCATTAATCATGCGTTGGATCCCTGGAGGAGCAAAGTTAGACATTTCCTATGGCATAATCTAAGGAAGTTGTATCTTGACTTGCTTAGTGATCCTTGCAGTGAGTGATGCCAAGAGGAAGTTTATGAATTCATCTTTGGTTGCTCCCAGCTTCGCATTTAGATGTTCATCAACTAAAGCCGTCACTTGAGTGTGGAAAGGATCCTTTTTGAGCACAACAACTTCTTGTTCCAATGCTGTGACTTTGTTGTTGAATTGGAAGACTAATGCGAAATCAGGAAGTGTAGATGGAGGATTTGTAGCTTTAGTTGTTGGTGGTGGTGTGGGAGTTGACAATAGTGGTGGAGGAGTGAATAATTGTAATGATTGTGGGATGACGGTGGAGATTACTAGTGAAGATTCAGATATAACCGAGACAGGTACTATGAGGAGTGTGGGTGTCTGCTGGCTTGGTACTTCATGATGAACAGGAATGTCCAATCGAGAAACAATTTTAGCTTCTGTAGTGGGATTATCTGAAAAGTCTAAGAATTTAGCTGCCAAGTCAGATGAATGAGAAGAGCTAGAAACTGGAACTTCAATCTTCTGTGGAATAGTAGAAAGTGTCACATGAGCATCTTCTATGACTTGAGAGATCTCTGGATTTTCATTCCCTTGTAGAATGTTAGTCATTGCAGCATCGGTACCCTCCTCTTGAACAAACCATTTATCAGTATCAACTGGTTCATTCAGTCTTATATCCACATCATCGTATAGCAGACTGGTAGTATAATCCATCTCTTCATCCTCATCACCTTCTGCTTTATCAGCAACCTTTGTTTCATCTTCATCATCAAAATCGTTAGACGAAGTTTTAACAATCTCCTCCTCCTCTTCTTCTTCATCATCTTCAATCTTTTCTTCATCTTCTTCTTGATTAGACTCAGAACCAGATTCATTAGTTTCATGCTCGAAGTCCGACTTATTTTCATTATCTGATTGTGTTTTGTCATCATCACTGTCTTTTTCTTGATCACTTCCTTCACTTTCGGAGTCTTGATCATTATTGATATCATCTTTATTGTTTCCCCAAGACTAAGCTTCACTTTCAGATGATTCTTCTTCCGTCAGATCGGGAACCCCTGGTTTAACACCAGTTCCTTCATTTGTAATAGTAGGTTTAATTATTGCAGCACTTGGAGTAGGTTTGGTAGCAGTACCAGAACCACTTGGATGAGTCTTGTGAAAGTCCCTCATACTCTTCCTTTGAACTTCTTCAAATTGAGCATCTTCTTTTAATGCCACATAAGACAGCAGCTCAATTCCTTTACCTCTAGCAACATCTACCTTTTCCTTCTTCTTAGACAGTGGTATCTTAGGATTTTCTCTAATAACAACACCTCTTTCTGGAGCTTTAGTAGTCTTCTTTGCAGGTCTCTTTACTCTCTTTGACTTTCTTGTGGGTTCTTCAGTTGAAACTGGGACAGTAGTGAGTTTAGGAGAAGTTGGTTTCTTGAACTTTTGTGCCTTTTTAGGACGTGTAGCACCTGAAGCAAAACCAATGTAAGTCTTGTATGCTTTGGTTTCCTTCATCTCAAGACTGGTTAAAGAATCAAGAAGTATAGCACCATAGATTTGAGTTTCTTCTTTAGCAGAGACAAATCTTAAAGTGTTAATCAAATAGTCATCCTTGGAGGTGTGCATCCCGATCTTGTTTCTCCAAGAGAGTGTCTTGTCTTGAGTAAGAAAGTAGTGAATGATGACTTTCGTGAATCGAGGGTAGTGCATCTTTTTTTTATTTTTGTAGGCTTTGTTGTCAATCTGGTAGATGAAGTCTTCCCAAAGTAGTTCAACATAGTCCACATTCTTCTGATGGTACATACCCTAAAGGATTTGAGCTCTAGAGAGATGAAGCTTGTCAAGACCAGTTGTCTTTCCAGATAAACTTCTGTTAATGAGTGCAGCAAAAGTTCTCCAGGGTTGATGCATCTGATCAACAACAACTTCATTGAGTGAATGGATTTCCTCGGTGTGACCAAGATCTCTTAAGAAGGACACAATTTCTTCATCAGTAGGAAGTACATCAAAGTCTTGATCCTGAACTCTAGGGCAGATCTTGAAGATATCTCTGAAGACTTCTAGAGTGAGTTTGAATCTCTTCTTTTTGTCTATCTTGAATCTGTAGAAAGTGTCATGCTTGTAAACAGAATCCCAGAACTGATGCATGTAGACTTCTGGAACATCTGCAGTGATGAGAAATGCGAAGTAGCATGGAGTAAGAGCCAGAGCATCTAGAACAACTTGAAATGTGGGCTCTCTTTAAATCTTTCTAGGATTGAGTCTTCCGTTGCATTTTCCAATGTCGAGTCTTTTCTCCTTTGGAACAAGTTCCAGATCAAGTTTGGTTTGTTGAGCAGTGATGGAAGACACGATTCTGCTAAGATTTGTCACATACAGTTCATATACAAGCAAATATATATCACTGAAAGATAATGCAAGATTGATTTACATAAAGCGTTATGCACATAGATACAAGGCAAAATAATGTCACACATGAATCTAGGAGAAACAAATAATCAGACATCACACTAACTGTAGGCAATCTATAGAAATCAAGGCAATCACTAAAGCTTTCTAATGAGAAACTAGACCTAAATTTAATCACTAAGTGATAAGTTAAGGCTTAATTAAACTTAGAGTAGATTACGAGATTTGATTACCAAGATTACAAAATTAATTCATCTAGAAAAATTATGTATAATTCGCCTATAAGAGTGTATAATTCGCCTGTGTTGTGTACCTATGTATAGTTCGCCTATCTTACATGCATGTATAGTTCGCCTATATTACCTTTGAGTGTATAAACTATGAACGTATACTTCGCCTATATAGATTTGTATAACTCGCCTGCACTAATCAAAAGTGTATAGTTCGCATGTGTGTTTATGTATAATTTGCATGTGCTAATTAAAATGTATTGTTCGCCTGTTAAACTAGGTATAGTTCGCCTGTGTAACATATATATGTATAGTTCGCCTATAATAAGCGTATAATTCACCTATTCAAGTTATGCACTAACATTTTTCACTTTATCAAGCAACACTATCCTTCCTAACATGGTCTCTTAGCATCTAGAAAACATTCTAACATCTTTAGCACACGAATTAACCACCAAAAACTTGCCTTATGACTCATTCGACTTACATGCACACGAAATCCTAAGATATTCAATATTTAACATATAAGCAAGTTTAGGAACACTCAAAAGCATACAAACAATCATTATAACAATTCTAAACCTAAACCCATGAACTTATACAAGTTCTTGCTAATTTTCCATGTGTTTGACAACAAGAATCCATCATAACATATGAATGAATTATCCCCATAAAAAAATATTTTAGGCACAACATCTAGACCCCTATAGGATCAAAACACCTCAATCAATTTAACTTTTCATCCACTTTTTAAGGTGTCACAAGTTAGGTCGATTTTAGGGTTTATCGAGCAGAATTCCAAGGTTTGGTATGATATATGGTTGTTTTAATCATTAACACAAGTGTACCTTAAGATTAAAATGAAGATAGAACGATTTCTTGAAGTCTTGATAATCAACAATGGAGGGTTTATGGTTTATGAGTGTGTTCATGTGATTGTAACAGACAAGGAGGGAAGGGGGTGTTTTTGTTTTTAACTCTTTTGGGTTTTGGCAAAAATGCCCCCCTAAGGTTTATTGCTAGTTCTATTTTCCTAATGAATTTAACCTAAGGCTAACAATAGTTTCACAAATGTCAAAACTAGTCCCTAAAGGTTAATAATCAAGAATAAGTCTAACATTTTACCATAATACCCTTAGATAATTAAACACATAGCAAATAAAGCCCGATTGAGATAAAGTTAATTAACTCCCCTTTAATTATTCACCCTTTCATGTTAAAAACCGATTCCTTTTATCACAAATTGACCTTTTTGAAGAAGATATTTGACATTTTCCCCCTCAAACAATGATCCGTTTTCTATTAAAAGAGCGGTAGTCTTTGTGTGAGTGGTCAAATGTCTTTGAGAAATATTTTTTCTGATGAATTTCATGAAGATGATTATATTTATTTTGTGAAAATTAACACCCAATAAATAAGATTTCTCTTATTTTGACACATAAGCGCACTGACACGTACACTTATGGAATAGAGAAAGCACGGGTTGTGATGCAAAGTAATCACAAGCCTTTGCATGGTCATAAAGTAGACCATGCCCGAGAATAAATTTCCGTTGAGAGGTCAAGTTTTCTTTCTGAAATACTTGCCTTTAAGATGATGACCGGGTTGCTATCTGAAATAATAGCAAGCCATTTTTGACATGTTTTGAAAGCTTTTGAACTTCTGCTCGAACTTCATTTACAGCCTCGTATCATTATTGAATGACATTTCTAAGGCTGTAAATGTTATCGATTTTCAAAAGACATGCCAGAGATACATATTTTTCTGATTTTTATATTTTTTTTTTTGAAAAATTTATATAAAAGAAAAATATTTTTGTGTTTTTATGTTTTCTTATGTACATATGATACAGGATATGAGTTACCACCATCACTCATCCGTTTCCTCTGCCAGACATTTCAACGTTTTCGGAGACATGCTTCTCATTACGCGCTTTTCGGTCAAGAAGTTGAATCTTTCTCTTGGCAAGGGTTTGGCGAAGATATCAGCCCGTTGGTATTCAGTCCGGACAAAGTATAGCTCCACGATTCCATTTTCCATTTGCTCTTTTATAAAATGGTAGCGAATATCGATGTGTTTTGCTCATGAGTGTTGAACATTGTTGCAGCATAAAGCAATCGCACTCTTGTTGTCGCAGTACAGAGGAATCTTATTGAATTGAAAGCCATAGTCTGCTAGCTGTAAACGCATCCATAGGATTTGAGAACAACACCCAGATAAGCCAATATATTCAGCCTATGTACTCGATATGGCAGTGCACTTTTGCTTCTTTGACGACCAGCTAACAAGTTTGTCACCTAAGAACTGAGCGCTTCCTGATGTACTACGTCTAGTGTCCTGACACCCCGCGTGGTCTGCATCTGCATATGTTGTTAGAGATATACCAGTATCCTTCGAGTACCAGAGACCCATGTTAATGGTTCCCTTAAGGTATCGAAAGATCCGTTTTACCGCTTGTAAGTGATTCTCGGTAGGCTTTGCCTGATATCGAGCACATAAGCAGACTGTATAGATAAGGTCAGGTCTACTGGATGTAAGATACATAAGGGATCCAATCATGCCACGGTAAAGTGTAGCATCAACTTGTTTCCCCTGTAGATCTTCATCCAGTTTACTTTTTTCTACCAAGGGTGTGTCAACAGAATCAGTAGTAAGCGGACCATATTTTTTAACAATTTCAGAAGCATATTTAGATTGGTTTATAAAGATGCCTCTATGACTTTGGGAAATTTGTCATCCTAAAAAGAATGACATCTGCCCCATCATTGACATCTTAAACTTAGTGGTCATCTGATTAGCAAACTCATTACACATGGTAGTATTAGTGGATGCAAATATTATATCATCAACATAAATTTATACCAGTAATAAGTCGTTCTCAACTTTCCGTGTGAAGAGTGTTGGATCAACTACACCTTTAGAGAAATGTTGTGAGATTAGGAAGCTTGAAAGCATGTCGTACCATGCACGTGGTGCTTGTTTGAGACCGTAAAGGGCCTTTTTCAGCTTATACACATGCGATAGGTTGTCCTGATCAACAAATCCTTCTGGTTGAGAAACGTAGACCTCTTCTTTGAGCTTGCCATTTAAGAAAGTCATTTTGACGTCCATTTGGTAGATCGCCATATTATTATGAGCGGCATTAGCTATGAAGATACGGATGGCCTCTATTCTAGCAACTGGTGCAAATGATTCCTCAAAATCGATTCCCTCTTCTTGCCTGAATCCTTGAGCAACTAATCTAGCCTTGTTCTTTAGTACCTCGCCAAATTCATCTGTCTTGACCTTATAAATCCATTTAAGTTTGATCAATAACACTTTATCTGGACACGACACCAATTCTCAAACTTATAGCCTTTCAAATTCATGAATTTCTTCTTGCATTGCATCGATCCATGACGGTTCGGTCATTACTTGTTTGAAGTTCTTTGGTTCTACAGAATTTAGGAAGGCATCAAAGAAACATCACATGGCGTCAGTTTGGAGTTGCTTTCTTACATAAACAGAACGAGAAGGATCGCCGATCACGTTTGCTATAGGATGATCCTTAGTCCATTTACCAAGGTGTTCAAATGGAGTGTGGATTTGTCTCACATTCGATGATGATCCTTAAGGAGTTGATTCTTCATGAGGAGATTCATTAAGTGGATCATCACGAAAGTTTGGTGTTTTTAGTAATTCTTCAAAACCTTGAGAAGTGTTTAGAGATTGTTCTTGTTCTTGTGTTGATGGAGTACTTGATGATGGAGCATCCTGGTCAATGGAAGTTGACACAAGAGAATCGGCTAAAACCACAGCTCTTGGGGTAGCAGCGTCTTGAGCTGGAGTAACAGCAATTGAAGGAGGATTGAAGTATTCATCGAACATAGGTTGAAACAAGTGATCCTAATCATCTCTATTTGGTCGAATACAAGGTTGTTGAGAAACAGGGTTTGGAACGAGTCCTGAACTAGATGCTGCAGGAGTCATAAAATGAAGCCCGGGTCCTGGGCTGAATTGTTCAGAAGCCATAGCTGTCAGTTCATCAAATGACACATGAATTGTTTCAATAATTTGTTGGGTTCTTTTATTGTAGATTCTGAACGCTTTCTTTGCGGGCGCGTAACCAACGAAAATACCAATGTCACCTTTTGCATCTAATTTACCTAGGTCGTCATTGTCATTGGTAGGATAACATAGTGCGCCAAGACATGAAAGAATGATAAATCCGGTTTCTTATCTTGCATAAGTGATTGTGATAGTTTTACACATGTAAAATATATATAAAATATAATACTTTAAGAGTAATTAACAAAATTACCAAGTTACCCTCGATAAAATTCACTCTCAAAAATATATATAATATAATATATAATACGTATATTAAACCGGGCAAATATGATCACCCGGGTCGTTTCCCCAACGACTAGTGAAATTGAAACCTCGTTTAAGTCCGGATTCTGATTTGAATAAGCAAATGGATGATTTGATTATCTAAAGCAACAATTAAAATGGACAATTAAGAAAAATTAAACTAATACGGGAAACAAATAAAACGCGACAAATAAACAAGTAAACAAATTTTAACCCCTAAAATGTAAACTAAAATTTTGAACCTAAGATAAGACAAAAGAAGATTTTTGGAAAAGGAAAAACATTTTTTTTTTGACTTTTTTAAATTGAAAGATATGATTATTCTAAAATTTAAACTAATTGAAAACTATAAAAATAATAAAACTATTAAAAATAAAGTCCTAAAAATTTTATAAAAATTACTCTAATTTAAAGAAAATGCGCAGAAATAATATAAAAATAAAAGCCCTAATTTTATCTTTTTATAAAAGTTTAATTAAACTAATTAAAACCTAACCCTAATTATTAATTAAAACTAAATAAAACTAATTAATAACTAACTTAGGGACTAACAGTGTAAAAGACTTAAAGGCTAACGGGGCTAAAACATTTAACGGGCAAGGATTAACTGAAAAACAACTAAAACAGAAAAATTACAAGAATGGTCCCTGAGGTCCTACCCCGATAACAACCAAAGTCCAATTAAGCCTTAAAATAAGGTGAGAACTAAAAGTGCTTTTTAGGAAAAACTTAAAAGAGAGAAGTTGTAGAACAGCTTGAGGAGAACAACTTTAATGAAAGGACTTATATCTAAAAGCCACAATTAAGCTCAATAAGAGCTTATTTTTCAGCTGACCTCAGAAAGTGGGGTTTAACCCTAGGTTTTAGAAAATAAGCTATAAAAAACTAAACACTAGTTCAAAATGTAAAAGGAAAGAAGTTCTAATGAGCTTATGATATGCTTAACCTAAAAATGAAAAGATAATAGAACTTAAAGTACTTTTAGACTACTGAAAATGAGGAGGAAACAAGCAAACTCAGAAAATAAGGCATTTAGCACTAAAACCAAATAAGCTAAAAACTTTAAAAAGCTAAACTGGACTCTAAATCTTTAAGGACTTATCAAACTACTTATAATCTATCTATATAAGCTGAAAAATCTAGAATCATAAGCTAAATTAACAAATTAAAATCCTAAAATTCCTAAGAACTGTTTTTGGCTTTTTAACCTTTTTAAGGACTTTTGACAGCAAAAATAAGCTAGGAAATTAAGCTAGGAAATGAGATTTAAGACTTAATCTATAATAAGCTATAACTAGACTTAAAATTACTTGAATCTAAGATCCTAAATCCTATTCTTACTTAACTAAAAATTAAGCCAAAGGTGGCAGTACTAACTTGTGAGAGCAGTACTAACTTTTAGAGAGCAGTACTAACTTTTAGTTAGTACTGGTGCACTATGCACAAGTGCAAGTCAAAAGTGCAGGCTTCCCTGGGGATTCTAGTGCACTAAACACACTCAATTGAAGTGTGTTAAGTCCAAATTTAAGCACAAACAAGCCAAAGGGTTCCTAGAATAAGAATAAGTAATCCTAACTTTAAACTAAGAGTGCCCTGGTGCTGGAACCATTATAATAAGCCATAACTTTTTGAAAAATGAAAATTAACTTTTGAAACCTCTTTACCTAATGATTATTTGTGAAATCTAAGCTGACTTAAACAATTTCAAAAACTCACTTTGACTTTGGGAGGTCAAAGTAGCTTAAACCAAACACCCCTTTAAGACTAAGACAGTTTTGATTAGGCTACTAAATTTGAAATCTAGTAAACAAGTGCTTAATACCAGACAATTAACAGATTAAAACTACTTTAATAAGCATGACTTAACAACTAAATAAGCAATAATCTAAGACTTAAGTTATTTTACTATATTTTTGGTTTTTTAGAGGTTTTTTAGACAATTTGATGAAAAACTATGATTCAAACTAAGAAAGTTAAAAACAGATAAACAACTATGATGATTAAGCTAGATAAAATGCAATAAGAACTAATAAGCAAAGAGATTAAGCAAACAAGCAAAGATAAACATATAAGCTATAACTAAGAATTTTAAACTGAAATTAGAGAAGAAAGAAAAGAGAGGCTTACTTGAACCTTTAGCTAAACAAAAGGTTCCCAAATAGGGCAGCTTCAAGCTCTCTAGCTTATTAGATAAGCTAGGGTAAAGTCCTTGGGATCTCTTCCAAGTTAAGATCCCCTTCCAAAAGCTTAATTCCAATACATTCCATAGTAAATGTAATTTAGACTGGTTTAAGGTTTAG
>BQNB010045294.1:33520-44362 GCA_026074375.1 Tanacetum coccineum
AAGGTTTAGAAAGGCTTAATTCTGAATTGATTAAGCTCTATTTCAGCTTATAGACTGAAAGAGCTTATTAAGAGCTTATTAAGAGCTTATTAAGAGCTTATTGAGAGAATTTAGCTTAGTTAAGAGAGCTTATGAAAAAGAAATTGGGAGAGATTAAGAAAAACTGAATTTCATTAAAAGAAAACTTGCTTACAATACTTTTAAAGGAAAATTACAAGATTAAAACATCATTAAGCTAAGAATTTAACTAAATTAAGCTACGTGAAAAACTAGATAAAAACTAACTCCATTCCGTGTGTGTGAGAGGTGAGGCCCTATTTATAGGCTGCCTTGGATCCTTCTAGCCTCTTGCCTTGCTTTCCAAACTTTTAATCTCAACCAATCATTTCTTCAATCATTTGAGCTTCTATTGTAGCCGTTTGATCAATTTGTGGACACCTGAGGATTGCCAGCATGTCATTCTTTGATGTGACGTTTGTGCTAGTTCTCTGAGTGTTTTAGCACAAAAACCCACTTAAATTTGTGCTTTCACCATTGTTGACGTGGCCTTTGATTGGGAGAGGTTAAGTAATCCTTTGATAAAGACTGATTTGTCCCTTCATTTGTGTTAGTGAGCTCATGAATTGACCTAAGCACCCTTTAATTTGGAAAACCCCTTTGATTTACCCTGGATGGTGAAACGGGGAAGAAAGGTGAACAGTAACTGGTTCGCGCCTTTTCTTTGACAGTTAAAAACGTTATAGTTTGGCATTTTTACACTTTCAGTCCCTCTCTTTCTTTTCCCTTTTTCAAGTTATAAATAACTTTCGGGATTTGCAAGATTGGTCCTTGTGGTTTATTAATAAGGGAAGTGGGCTAGGATTTGGGCTTGTTGACTTTTGTTGACCATGATTTGGCTGAGGCTTGACTTTTCTGGCTTCGGCTTTGATTCTTTGGCTACTTTTTGTACTCTTCAGATTCTCGTGTTCGCTTGCTCGTTTTTGATTGTTTTCTTGTGATTTTTGACTTATCCGTACCTGCACACACAAAACACAAATACAAGCATATTTTTGCCATTTTTTGGTTTGTTTTGGGTTTATTTGGGTTGTTTTAAGCATAAATGGATATGTGTATTTTACACTTATCAGCAGGCTTAAAAACCGATACACTAATAAGCTAATTTCTACAAAATAAGCTCAAATATACTAAGTTTAACCTATAATCTACTTGTGCACTAAGTTTTAAGACCTAAATCTAACTATTACTATCTGAATTTTAAGCTAGAAAAATGCTTTTTGACTGTTTTGAATGCTGATGCAGTTTACCAAGTTTTTAACCAAAAATAAATTCAGTTATTTAAACCTTAGGGATTGGTTTTCTATTCCATTTAAACATCAAAAAAAGAGCAAAACACCAGCAATATCAACTTGAAACAAATTTCAGCACAAAATTCTATATAACTGAGTTTATGAACTCAGATTCAAACTTCATACACAAAAACCTTTTAAAACTTGATTTATCTTAACAAAAACTTTAAATCCTTGTCTTATAAACTTAAATTTGAGGTTTAAAATCAATTTAAAGAACCAAATGGCTCTTGACATTACTAACTCAAGTTAGTACTGTCTTGAACCAAACACCCCTTTAAAAAGCTTAAAGTCATATTTAGCTTATAAAACTGAGAGTTAAGGCTTAGATCAATAATACCAGATAATGACAAGCTTATAAAGGACTTATTAAGCAACTTTTAATAATCAAATAAGCAGAAATAATAAGCAAACAGATTATGCATTTATGTTTGGATTTTTTAACTGTTTTATATTAAAAACTTGAAAACTTAAGATTTAAACTACAATAGAACTAAATAAACATCAAACAACAATAATAAGCAGTATTAAGCTAATCTAAATAATAATAAGCAAACAATAAGCAATAATAAGACAAAATGCAAAATTAAGCTATAAAATTGAAATTAGGAACTTACAAAAGCCTTTGCTCAAATAAGGCTTAATAAATTGCTCCAATAGCTGATCTAAAAAGCTCCAGCTTATCTAAGATAAGCTGGTGGGGTCATGGAAGCCCATCCAAGTCTGGCTTCCCTTCCAAATAAGCTGAGGTATATTTTGGGGGGTGGATTTGATGTTTGATAAGCTTAGTTAAGCTTTGAGAGCTTAACTGAGTATTTAACTAGTTTATTAGTAATTATGATAGCTTATTGAACTTAAAAGAGTATAAGAGAGCTTATTTAGATCATAGTGCTTATAAGGTAAAAACATGAATTGAATTTTAACAATTAATAAAACTGAACTTTTATTGATTATAGAAACTGAGTACAAGCTTTTGAAAAGGAGAGTTACATTAATTGAAAAACAATAAGCTAAAACTACAACAATAAGCTAAAATCGACTAATTAAGCTATTCTGCACTACCTACTACTCTAGATGCTGCAAGTGTGTGTGAGAGGCTCTTTATATAGGTACGAGATGATGCTTCTAGACCTCTAGGACGCTCCCCTTGCTTCTAATCTCAGCCCTTAATCCATAACCGCTTTCCAATCAATTGATCTCATCCGTTGAATGCCTTCCACGCATGATTGGCCAATGATTGGCCTTGGGATTGCCAGCGATATAAATTTTAAATCGATTTTATACCTTCAAATAACATCCTTTATTGTTAAAACATAACGCCCTATTTGTCTGTTGTCCAAACACCTCTGTTTGTGTATTTCTATTATTCAATCCCAACCAATATGCCATTTCTGCTTCCCAAACGCATCCCTTATTGTGTAAAATAACCAAAAATCATGCCTTTGTAGTTTTCTTCCTAGCCAATGACCCTACTAAACGTGCTCTATACAACCAAACACACCCTTAGTGCTATATTCAATTAGCCTAACGCACCTTTGTGCTTGTCCTTTATACCAAACGCACCTATATGGTGGTTGACCGAAACATACCACCCCTATTTGGCTGTTGAAAAGCTCAAACGTACCTTGTCGGGTTTTATAACAACGCAAGCCCTCGGATGCTTTAACAAAACCAAACGCCACCTTGGTGACCTAAGAACAGCTAAACGCACCTTTTGGGGGCTGGACCCGAGATCAAACGCACCACTTTGGAGAGTGCTTAATACAAAACCAACACACCCTTTGGCTGCTAGAAAAACCAAACCCGATGCACCTTATATGGCTTGAGACAGCCAAACGCACCCGCTGTGTTTGGCAGCCAACCAAAACGCACCTATTTTTGGAAGAAAAGCAACATACACTTGGATGGTTTAAAAAAACCAAACGCAGCCATGGTGTTGTTATTAAACCCGACGCACCCTTGTGGTTTAATAACCAAACCCGAACGCACCCCTTGTGGGTTCGTTAAAACCCAACGCACCCTTGTGGTGGCGGTTTCGGCTGTGGGGCGTGATGACGAGGAGGAGGGTGGTGCGGCGGTGGTGATGGGGACGAAGGTGGAGTGATGGTGACGTGAGGGTGGTGGTGGCAGCGCGTGGCATAGTGGATCGGATAGATCGAGTGAAGGGGAACATTTTTGGAGTTCGCTGGAAAAGTCACCGGAAAAGTTTTCCGGTGGCCGGAGGTGGTGGCCGGCAGCCGGAGAATATGGGAGAGGGAGAGAGTTACATATGTGTGTGTGTGTTTATTTTGTATATAATGAAATAAAATGAATAAACTTTTTTTATATATATATATAAAAAGTTATAAAGAAAGTGTGTAGTGTATAATAGTCTAGGGTCAATTGTGTAAATTTTTAATGTAATTTTGATAAAAGCGGTTCGGGACTCGTTTGAGCGACTTAACGGATGATTCGAGTCACGAAACTTGCGCCATTGTTTTCCAAATCATTTTTCTGATAAAAATGAGTATTCACTCGACTAATTTTCGTAAACGTTTTATAAAATTTATTTAAAACGTTTATTATTTATTTTGTGTATTACTAATAAACTTTGCCGGACAAAAAATGAATTTTAACTCCGAATATTCGGCATTTTCAACAAACGCTCTAATTAAAAGACCTAAGTAATTTATTAAATATTTTTATTTAATAAAAGGTGATAATTAAATATAATTTAATTATTTTCTGCGTCGGAACGCGTTGTTTTCATTTCTAAAACTTTGCGAGGGCATTTCAGTCACTTTCTGACTGTTTTCGGGTCTCGGTCCCCAATACTATAATAATAGTTGTCAGGAATGTCGTTTTACATAAATTGCTTAGTGTCTGAGTTGTGAAAACATGAATTTATAGGTTCGTTTTGATACGTAAACTATTAATTAATTTATTATCTTTTTGTTTTCCATAGCCATATAAGTTAAAAATAACTTCCACTTGGGTAATTTAATAATAAAATGACTTTATTACTTGAAATATGTTCCGTAAATTTTAACGGTAACGCGGTAATTGTTTGTACGAGTTAATAAAAGACCAAATGTCAACAAAGTCAAGTTTTGACCAAAGTCAATGGCTAACATCGTCATTCGGAAATTCGAACAATTTTCTCTACACCCTAGGACCTCCTTTTATAGTCCAAGGAGTTCTAGTAGGTTACAACGCATTTAATACTTTCCTATGTATTCTACATTAATACATTTTAATGCTTTCCTAATAAACCTTGTAACCTCATCATCATATTTAATACTTATTAATGCTTTCCATAATTATAAGGAAACTAAATCATTTGAATATCAATCATGATCTTCATATCTTTGATCATATCTTCTACAATCTTCTATCTTTTGTAGAATCTTCATTATGTCGATTTAATCCCTCTTGTTTCATTTAATTCAAACAGCATCAAGGAATCTTTAATTCCCAACAATCCTCCCCTAAACTTGTAATTCATCTTGTTTAACATCAAGTTTTCTTGAATGAAAGATTCCCAACACTACCCAAGCCCATTCATCTCCTATCTCCCTATAGATGTTGAGCTTAACAAGCTTACCCATGTCAATCATCAATATCTCACAGGTCATAATGGAAAATCCTCTTAATCCATCATCACTCACCAAACCAAAGTGATGAGCAAGATGCCTAATAAAATGTAACCTGGCAATGCTCTTCCTCCCCTCAGCGTGCCTGAACAAGTACTGTGCTAATAGATACAGGACGTTAGCTGCCCATCGGTCCATGTTGTGTAGATAGAATAGGTCAATGGCAGTCACCTTTTTAGGTGCTGTAACACCCCCAAAATGGGTCGCAGAGGAATATGGGTCATTAGGGATGGTACATCATAGATCAATAACACAAGATATATATAGAACGACCATTAAAAGTTATTTAAAACTGATATATTGGATTTAACAAACATTTGTTACAAAAAGCCCGAAGCTTAACTTCTTTATTGTCCATATTACAAAGATACTAGTTCATAATACATGATTCCCAAAATATAATGCAACCATATCTTTAAGCATGTCATCCCAAAATACAAAATCACCAATGTATCGCTTGCACCTTGTGCTTACTGACATCCTGAAAAACATTGCTTTAAAATGTCAACAATATTGTTGGTGAATTCATAGGTTTGATAAATCGTATAAGGTTAGACCACAAGATTTCCCTAAGTATATGATAATGCATGAGATGCAAAACATCACATAATTGTAATTACGTTGCTCTAAGCTCATGACACTAAAGCTCGACATAAATATATGGCAATATATAATTGCCCACATTGCCTGTATTGATGTTCTAACCCGCAACATCCCTAATCCGATATGGTATATGTTCGTTTGCCTAGTGATAGCTAATCACCCAAAAGGGGTTGTCAAACCCAATAGATCTATTCATAACATTCGCGCTTACTGAGACCAATCCAATTGGTTATACCATAATTAACAGTTCATGATAATGGGCTCAACTTGGGTTATCGCTACTTAGGCAACACGTAATCATCGTATAAATATTATCCACTTGTGTCCAGTTATAAAACAATTGCATGTATTCCACCCCAAAACTTATAAAACAAAACCATGTAAAATGTGGGGCTATGAACTCACCTTGAGTTAATGATAATCCAAATATTACAGATAAAGCGTCACGTAAATGATAGAATGCAACCTAAATTAACATAGGTCGTATAAGCACGAATCACTTTGATTAACTAATATCATATACAAGTCTATGTAGCTACATCACCATCTATTTGTAATTTAAAAATCGTTGTTATAGAGTGAAAACGTTTATAATTATCGTTTTAGTAAAACTAGCATAACTTTCCCGTTTTAAACCCGTTCCTCGCGTTTCTTACGTCCACGTCTTCGTATTGAGATGATATATAAAAATATTACATTTTTATATTTTATAACCTTTTGATGAACAGTACTTTTACTCTTTATGACGTTTTATAAATTTACTTTTATAAATTTAATTGTCGTAATACCCGTAAATGCAATAACTTATTCGTTTTAATCCCGATTTTAGCGATTGCTCCGACCATGGTCTAGGTATGGTATTCTCTTGAAATTGTCTCATGGTTTTATTAGTTGGTGTAGTACAATCCAAGTTGCATGATGTTCATGATATTTCTTGTATCTAACTCTCTAAATCCGGCCATATGTAGTTATATATGATGTATTTTTGTGATTTTTGAGTATTGGGTATAAATGTGGGTATTTTTTGAAGCGTAGAAAAGTTTTGGTGGTTCCGGGTATGCCTAAACTTAATTTATCGCGAAACGTAACAATTTTACGTAACTGATAAAAATAAAATAAACAAATACTATAATTATTCTCAAAATAATTATTTAATACTTGATTGATGTAAACGTTTAATTGTTTGATGCCCGTTTACACTGAACGCTAATTTTTAGCTTACGCGATTTAACTTTAACTGTTAAAATTAAAAGTAAACGTGCACGAGAAAAGAAAAAAAATAGCGAAATAATGATGAAATAAATGACGTCATAGATGACCTGAAAATACGGAATGTTACAGAGTTGGCTCATGGTCATGCCCCACTCTTAAAGTACCATCAAATGAATGTTTGTCTTCTAACCTTCTATGAAAATAATGAATATGTCTATTAATAGTTAAGATTTGCTCCAAGTTTTAGTTTTTATTGATTTTTATTTCCAAATGTATATGTACCCTTTAGACTCAATTACAACCGCGATAAATATTTTTATAAGGTATTATTCTTAGTATCACAAATGTTACAGCTATAACCAAGAAGTGAAATCTGCTTGAATTTTATGCAGGTTTTTTTTCCGAATATGTTCATGTATTGAGGTAGTTTTCTGTGTACGGATCTGATGCATATTGGTAACTCAGGCCGATTACTAAAAACATCTTTTAATTTTTTTTATTTTGTCACTTTTAAGCAATTGTCATCTATAATTTGCAGATAATATAAATGGCTAACAACTTATATTTACTGATTACTGATGCCCGCTATGTCTTAGGTTCATTGATACAAGTATATTTATGTGTAGTGTGGTTATGTATTTTGTTATTCGCTTAATTACAGAGTTAGGCAGCACCCAACATGACCCGTATCTACTTGCACTAAAAGCGACCTGATTTATCCCCAACCTGACTGTCCTACTGATTAGTCGCCTCTACTGGCTTTTTGATTTAGTTTCTTGAGTGTGTCTATTTTGAATTTATTTCAGGGGGATTCAGACAGAGTGTCGGAGATTGGGTGACACTCACAATCCTGAATTCAAGGAGCCACTAATAAGGTTTATATGATGCAGGACATCCAATCTTAGTTAATTAATAAAGATATTTTCAATCCTGGAACGTAAGAAGCTTTGATACTCTTTCTATCCTGTGAACCTGCAAGAATTTAGCATCTTTTGTATGTTCCTAACTTGATCAGTTAATTAATAAAGATATTTTCAGTCCCAGAATGTAAGAAGCTATGATACTTTTTCTATCATGTGAACCTACAAGAATTTAGCATAGCAAAGCGCATATAAAGCAATTTACATCATAAGTACAGTCTAAATAATGTGATTTCCCTATTTTTTATAAATTAACAATGTTCTCAGTAATATTTTTTTTGTATATTAGATGCTCACATTGTGTTATCTTGGGGATTCCAACATGACTACTGTTAAGGCTACTGATCTTTGTTTGTTTTGTAAGATATTCTTAAGTTAGGTTATAAATTAGTGTTGGATACCTGGATTGGAAGTGAGATGGTTTTAGAGTTTTAATAGTATTTCGATGTGAGAATTTTGTTAGGGCAGAATATGTAGCTAATCAGTATGTCAAAGAAGAATCTGATAATAGATATACATTTTATCTTAGTTCTGCGAGCAGTGATATAATTTTGTAACGTGATCAGTTCTAACTGACTTTCTTTTTAGTATTGTGATAGAATTAGATAAGAAGTACTTTTAATAGTTGAACAGAATTAAATTAATTTTGATCCATAATTTGTACATCTCTTCAAAGAGAATGATTCATGTACAAGCTTCCATCTGCTGAAACTATTTGTTTTCTTTAATTCTATATGGTGCAGAAGCTATTGGTTTGCAGCCTGTTGGAAAAAAAGATGGGGGAAAATGACAACGACCCCGTATTTGTTGCACGAGAAAATGGATAAGCGGGTTCGCGAAAAGCACGGTCTGTAATACTTCCCAATAAATAATCAGTGTACTTTTGCTCTTGACTCTTTTGTTAGTTAAATAGTAAGGTATCACTATGTGAAAATCACATGCCAGCGTATCATGCATATGGTATGTTCAAAGTGTGCTTTTGACTTTTGTGGTCAACTATTTCAATGTCGTGAGAATGATAATAGTAATTTGGTAACTGTTGTTTCAAATATTATTTTGGGGTCATAAAAAGTTGTAATTTGATTTACTTGCAGAAGATGATGGAGTGACTTTGGGTCAAATGCGAGTAGTCCAACAGCTTTAGAAAATGACGAGGTTAACCAAAAAGTCCTACTTTTACTAACACAACTAACTAAAGTCTCTTTTATCAAAGAGAGTCTAAGGTAATAAACCCATAATCTCAAAACTGTGGTTTATTCTTACAAGATTAATTCGCTATACATATATTTCACAATAGAACTTTATAGAGATTATATGGCATAATGCAATACCTTAGCCGTGCATACAAAACAATTAATGGCAACTTTTTTTTTGGTAACCATGGTTTCTGACACATTGGCCGAACAATTAATGGCAACTTCATTATAACTAATACATTTTTCTTACCTTATCATCGTTGGGTGGTTTATGATCACATCAGACTATTTCATTTGACGTTACATAGGTTCTGCGCAAACAACTCATCTCTTTTAAGTCTTTCTTAAGCGTTTGCATTATGAATACTGAATTCTTATTATTTTCATGTGACAACTTATATGGAACCTGGATTCATGTGACAACTATCCTATAAAGAATAGGAAATTAAGGGAATAATGATAACAAACAGGCTAAGAACTTAGATTAAAACTTCTTACCAGTCAAAGAATATATAACACGAATCTACCTAATTCAGGCAATGTTTTTTAATTGGATAGTAATTCTAACTTAACAATTCATAATAACATGTATTTGCAAGGGTGGTACAGAGAACATGAACTTCTAAAAACACTTTAAAAGTATCCTGAAGGATAACTTTGATGTGTGGTGATCGTACTAATGACGTCAGAGCTTAAGCAGGTGATCAGTAAAGTTGGTAAATTGTAATGCCTTATGATTGATTAGTCTTTCAATGTATTGATGTTTAGTTACATTTTCAAGCGCATGTAGGACTACCTTTACTTAATGAAAAACCTTATTGGAGTCCTATTAACGACAATAACCTCCATATCCTACCAAAATAGGTTCTATGGCAGAAGAACTACTAGAAAGAGATAGAGGTCAGTCACTTCCCATGGCTAGAGTTTGTGACACATCATAATTTTTTGTGAAGTCAGAGTTATTATATTGACAATAGTTTTATAAACACATATATTGCCAATACATACCTTACTCATTATCATCCATAAAAATCTTTGAAATATGTAGCGTACTCCTTCCATTAACTGATCGTCAGTCCCTCACTGGCTACCAAATACTCATAATCTTCACAATTGCATGTAAGCTCAATAACTTATTGGTCCGTCTCTAAATACGTATACATAAAATATAATATAAGGATTAGTCAATAATAGTATAGTAATAAGTATTTCGCGAGGATTCTAGAAGATTACTTTTATCCAAAGTAAAATCTAAAACCTTCCTGAGTCGTATCCCGACGAAGTGCGAATTGAGAATCGGTTAAGTCCGTGATCGCGCGTTTTGAATGATTTTAAAGATTTTTGATTTGGTTTTCTAAGTCCTACTAACTGTAAATGACAAGTAAATAAATGCACGAAAGACAAGTAAGCAAGTTCGACAATTAACACGTAAGCATAAAAACGTAAACGGGAATTAAAAAAAACGCGACATTTAATAAAGTACATCAAATTTAAGCCCTACGAATGCAAATTTAATTTTAATGAATCCTAAATGACTAAAAATAATTTTCAGAAAAAAATTTATATTTTTTTGATTTTTATTTTATTTATTATGAATTAAAAAAGACTTAAATCTAGAAAATTAATTAAAAATAGTAAACTAATCCTAATTTTTTTAGAAAAACTATGAAAAATACTTAAGACTGACAGGAATCTAATAAAAATGCTAACTTGAAAAGTTGCTTAATAAATAAGCTCAAAATAAGCAGATAAGCTCGTATAAGCACAAAACTAAAGAAACTACATTATTTAAATTGTGTAAGATGTATTTGAAAAAGACCCAAGGGCAGATGGTTAGTGCGTGTGTGTTGTGAGACTTGTGTGTGCAAAGGGGGAGGTCATGGGTTCGACCCCCATGGCTTCCTTTTTGAAAAAAAAAATTTATTTTTTAAAA
>BQNB010045295.1:0-44362 GCA_026074375.1 Tanacetum coccineum
CACCGGATGACAACTTTGAACAATTTATGGCCAGTTTAGTTCTACTACTACATTATATAAATAATACAAATGTTGGGCACTTCGGCTCACCGCCTGGACCTGGGCTTGCGCGTCACTTGGGATTGGGCTAATTTTTTTATTTTTTAAAATAGGTTTTAACATATTTTTATTTGGTCCGTCAAGGATTAACTAAGCCCCTCTTAACTATTTTTACGCATATACATAGCAAGTCGTTATTCAGCGGGTCACAACAAGTATCAAATAACCGTAAAACGACATAGTACGCAAACACCCCGCCACGTAGCGCGGGTTCACAAACCTCGTTGAAATTATAAGGAGCATGCAAAAAATAGAGGCACCTAAAAGTAGGTACGTAGATATGAAATTATGTTGATGTCTCTCTCAATAGATGAAATGGCTTACTAAGATGCGCACTTCTTGGAGGAAAACTACCGATGCAAGTCACTGTCAACATTTGTGTTTTATGTTATGCTAAGACCCATGATATTGCCTTTTTTATTGTATGATTAAATATAAAGTCCAGATTTTTAGAATTCTAAAAATTCTATAAAGCATTGAGGATTCTTGATATTCTTTTTGGGGTTACTAGCTTATTGTAGATTTTGTTGATAAGTGTTTGTGTTTATTTAACATTATGTGGACTTTATTAGATGAATATATTAAATTAGTTGATAATATTAGTAAGTCATAGTTGACTCTTATATATGGTATGATTATATTATCCTTGCCATGTTTTGTTGTAAATTAGCTGTAGGCTTTATCTTTATCTTGGCTCAAGCCTATCTCTTGTATCCTATATATACTGTATGTTTTATGAAGATAATCAAGGACATCAATTAGCCTTCTGGGATTTTCTATCTTCCAATATGGTATCAGAGCCATTGGTACGATCTTGAGACCTACTCAATCATCAAGCCGCCGCAGCTCTAAGGCTAATTGATGTCCTTGATTATCTTCATAAAACATACTGTATATATAAGATACAAGAGATAGGCTTGAGCCAAGATAAAGATAAAGCCTACAACTAATTTACAACAAAGCATGACAAGTATAACTAACAGCAGAAACACAACAGTATTAAGTATAACTAGCAGTACTAATTATACTTAACAGTAGAAACTTTTAATGACATGAATAATAGTACCAATTCATACAAAACTCTACAAAAACATAAAGAGATAAAAAACTTTTAAGGATTTTGCATTCCAATACTAGCAATCAAATATTGAAATCTACTTACATCAAAAGCTTTTGTAAGCAAATCTGCAACATTCTTGTCAGTATGGACTTTGACCATTTGAATCAAAATTTCCTTTACATTGCAATCCTCAATAAACAGGTGTAAATCTCTATATGCTTTGTTTTTTGAAGGAAAACATGATTACCATTATGCAAATATACTGTTCTTGTCAATAAAGATCTGATATGCATACAATATCCCCATAATCAAAGTAGAGATAATTTTTGAATCCAAAGCACTTATCCACAACAACTTGAAGCAGCCACATATTCAGCTTCTGTTGTGGAATTTGCAACCACTGTCTGTTTCTTGCACTGCCATGATATTAATCTACTTCCAAGGAATTGACAACCTCCTGTTGTAGACTTCCTATCTAAGCTTGCTCCAGCATAATCACTATCAGTGTATGCTACCAAATCAAAAGGAGAATCTTTTGGATACCAAAGGCCTAATTTTGGTTGACCTTTTAAGTACTTAAAAATCCTTTTCATAGCATGAAGATGTGAAACCTTTGGATTGACTTGGTATCTAGCACAGGCACACACTGCAAACATGATGTCAGGTCTTGAAGATGTAAGATACATCAATGAACCAATCATTGATCTATACAAATGAACGTCCACTTCTTCACCATCTTCATCCTTGAGCAAAGGCTTTCGAGTTTCCATTGGTGTGCTTGCAGTCTTGACTTTTGTAAACCTAAATTTCTTTAAAATTTCAGCAACATATTTATCTTGACTAATAAATATGCCATCATTCTTCTGCTTCACTTGTAATCCTAAGAAGAATGTGAGTTCATCCATAGAACTCATTTGAAATTTCTCATGCATTAACTTCTCAAATGCATGCACAGTGCTCCTACTTGTTGCAACAAAGATGCCATCATCCACATATAACTTAGACCTAGTAAAAATATCACCTTTGTACCTTTTGATGAATAAGGTTTTGTCAATTTTCCCTCTTTGAAACTCATTGTCCAATAGGTATGTTGACAAGGTTTCATACTAGGCTCTAGGAGTTTGATGTAGTCCATACAGTGCCTTTTCAACCTTGTACACTTTATAAGGAAAGTCTGGATCTTCAAATCCTAGTGGTTGACATACATACACCTCTTTTTTAATCTTTCCATAGAGAAAAGCACTCTTAACATCCTCAGTACACCACAAGTCTTTAAATGAGGCATAGGCTAAGAATGCCTAATTGCATCAATTCGGCAACAGAGGCAAAGCCCTCATCTTATTCAAGTCCCCTTCTTCTAGTGTGTACCCTGAGCAACAGTCTTGCTTTATTTTTCATCATAATCCTCTTTCATCTTTTTTATTCCCGAAGAACCCATTTAGGTACCTATAGCCTGTTTCCAATAGGCTAACTTCCACTAAAGTCAAACTCTTGTAACTTGAATTAATAAGCTCTTCTTACATAGCCTCTACCAGCTGGATACATTTTAATGCAATGAATTACCTTTTAGGTTTTTTCTTGTGATAAAAAAGCAGGGCAAACAAACAGTTTTGAAGATCTTATGGTTGGTTCATTATTTAAGAGTAGTACCACAAACCCTATTCTCCTCTAAATTCTTTGTCATTCCTTGCTTGATTTGAGGTGCATAAATTCAAGTCTCTCAATAATTTGTTCAACTGGATGATCTTTGTGTACTCTTGTTGTTGGAATAGGACTGACAGGTATAAATGCATTCAAATTGTTCATGTCAGCCTCTACACCAACATCTTGATCATCACTTGAGAGGTCAAATATGCTATAATCATCCAAAGCAGGCATATTTGGATCATCTGGAAGTTTAATACTTGTTTTCCCACTAACAGAATTAACTTCATTTGTGCTAGCAGCATTAACATTGTTAGTGTTGTTAGCATTATCACCCTTCTCTTGATCAATACTTTCACTATCTTTTCTTGGATCACCACCTTCTTTTTCTAGTTCTTTAGTAACCTTCTTTTCATCATATCCTGAAGGTTTAAATCTAGCATTAGGAGAACTCTTTGAATTTTAGAGAATGGTGGATCAGCATCCCCAAAGGTAGCAGAATGTAAAACTTGTGCTAGTACTGTCTCCATTCTAGCTTTACCTGCATCATTACATGCTTTTGTACCTGCATTACCATTAGACTGATTTCCTGCAACAACTGGCTTATAATTCATTGACTTTGTTAGTGCATCAATATCAAACAAGCCTATTTGGTCTACTTCATGCAAATAATGAGAGGCGTGATTCATCACTAAACTGGACATGCAAGGGTTCAACTTCAACATCTATTTCTACTGTTAATACCAAATGCTTTACTATTGATTGAGTACCCAACAAAGAATCCTTCATCAGCCTTACCATCAAACTTGCCTAAGTGATCTATGGTATTGAGAATTGTAACATGACACCCAAATGGTCTCATAAAGCCTAAAGCTGGTTTTCTACCAAGAAAAAGTTTCATAAGTTGTCTTGTATTATGAGGCTCTTATACTAATACCCAATTATTGCAACATAACAAGCAATATAACATGCATCAGCCCAAAAAGTAGTAGGTAGCTTAGAATCAGCTAGCATTGTCCTAGCAGCCTCAATTAGTGTTCTATTTTTCCTCTCAGCTACTCCATTTTGTTGTGCTGGACTTCTACACACAAAATTCCTCTCTATACCTTTTCTCTCACAAAACTGATTCATCTCCTTATTCTTGAACTCAGTTCCATTGTCACACCTAATTACCTTAACCTTTTGATCTATTAGATTTTCTACTCCAGTTATAAAGGACTTAAGAATGCCATTAGTCTCATCCTTAGTAGCTAGAAAGAAAACCCAACTAAACCTACTGTAATCATCTATGACAACTAGGCAATACATCTATTTTCAATAGCTTTTTACAAATGTTGGACCAAACAAATCTATGTGCAACATATGTAAAGGTTGGCTGATTGAACTTACTGTTTTCAACTTACAAGAAGCTCTATGTTGCTTTCCCTTCTGACAAGCAACACATATTTGATTATTTTCAAAAAGTTTTGAAGGTAAACCTCTTACAAGATTTCCCTTAACCAGTTTATTCATAGTTTTGAAATTTATGTGTCCAAGCCTCCTATGCCAAAGTTTAGATTCATTAGATGTGGCTTTGCAAAGAACAAGTAGACAATCCTTTAGGAACAATTATTTCATTAAATAACATTATACTCATTGATCTTTCTAAGAAACTTTAAGTAAAACATAGACTTTCAATCAGTTAACTTAAAGAGTTTGGAGATATAACAATACAATCAGTGTCATTAAAGAGAACACATTCTTTTTGTCACACATTGTGAGACCACTAAAAGAGTTAAACTTTACTCTCTTACAAAATACACATTCTTAAAATCTAAAGTACTAGTTTTGATTGTACCTCTACCTGTGATTTTCCCTCCTTTGGGGTTACCTCTAAAGGCAACATATCCTCCATCAATTTATTCAAAGTCAGTAAGATAGGATATGTTCCTTGTCATGTGCCATGACATCCACTTGGCAATCACACCATTTCTCCTGCAATCTTGCTATGGATTGCCCTGCACATAAGATAAGAAAATTAGTCTCTTTTGGGGACCCAAACCATCACTGACTTGGATCTGCCTTGTACATCAATATAATAAAATATTTTAAAATTCATTGATGCACTATTGTGTTTGGAAACATGGTATAAAACTTTAGTCTTTGGTTTCCAAACCCAACAAGCTGAGGCCTTAACAGCATTAACATGATTTCCCTTAACAGCATTAACTACTTCTTTTGGCCTAACAGTATTAACATTGTTACCCCTAACCGTATTAAATCCCTTTGATTAAATGTTTTAAAAGCTGTTGTTCTTATTAATGGTGGCCCTAACAGTTTGAATGTGCTATTTTAGAAAGATTTGACATTGGACTAGCACCATTCACTGTTATTTTGTGTGAGCAGTATAGCTTGTCATAGCGCATTAACTGATACAGGCCCAGACTTCATTAATACTTCTTGGAACCAATGTTCTTCTTTAGGACTGGGGGTAGTCCATTCTAGAAAAATTCTGGTGATTCACCCTTTGAGTATAGTTCCACACTGGTTTTACCATCTTTTTATTATTAAACTGTCTCTGATGATTATCACAATCATACTGCAGGTGATTAAAAATTCCACACACATAGCAAGCTTTGTTAATCATCTCAAAATTACTCCCTA
Source organism: Tanacetum coccineum (assembly GCA_026074375.1). Classification (NCBI taxonomy): domain Eukaryota; kingdom Viridiplantae; phylum Streptophyta; class Magnoliopsida; order Asterales; family Asteraceae; genus Tanacetum; species Tanacetum coccineum. The sequence continues at coordinate 5,447 of BQNB010045295.1, forward strand.
ATCTTTGAGACATCATGTAATTCTAGTTTCTTTGGTTTCCTCTAAGGAACTATCATATGTTTACCTATTATGATCCCCTTAATTATCAGTTGTTTTTTCCTAGGAGATTTTACTTTCGAGTTTTAGCTTTAAACAAACCTCATTTTTAGCAAACACTAGTTATTAAAATTTTCTTTTCTATCTTAGGCTTTGACTCAGCTTTATCCTCACTATCTGATATCTAATCTTCAATAAGTAGGAGACCAAAGTTCTTCCTAACAACCTTAGGCATGTCTGCACTAGCCTTAGCTTCACTAGTCTCAACTAAAAGTTTCTTAACTGTAGGCTCACTAACTATAGGCTCATTCACAAACTCTTCTAGACCAGAGAATGACAAATCAGGTTTTGGAGGCATAAAGTTTCTTGTATAAGGACGTGGAACAACATTATACCCTAAACCTGTTTTGCACTTATCAACTATCTGATAGTCTATTAGTTTGCTTAAGCTTTTAGATGAATTCTCAAATTTTTTGACTGTTAGTTGAATTTCATCTTTTTGGCTTTAAGCCAGTTCCAACTTCCTCCTAAGCTCTGTAATGGATACTTCTCTTAAACGAATCTCACGTTTTAAGACCTTGATATCTTCCTCATAAACAGACTCATTTTTCTTATAAACTAGAGGTCTTGCTTCTACAGACTCTAAACCTGTTTTATAAGTAATAACATTTAACTTAGTTGTCCTTAAGTATTTTAACAGTTGTTCATTTTGTTCTTTAAGAATTTTAACATTTTCCAAACAAGATGATGAACAGTTTGAATTAGTAGATACCTCAGAGTTAGAACTTGTAGAAGAGTAAGACATGAGTGCAAAGTTAATAGGATCTTCTTCTGCTTGATCACTCCAAATCATAACCTAGAACCAATGCACAAGACACAAAATCCATTAAAGTAGTTATCTCCCACTGGCAACAACCCTTCTTGTGTTTCTCCCTATTCCTATTTTTCTGTTACCTTGAGCCCTATACTCCCTTGCAAAGTGTCCCCTTTTGTGGCAGTTGTAACACTTCACCTTAGACTTATCAAACCTAATGGTCTCAGTACCATTCACATAAAACTTCCTTCTGGTGTTCTATAAGAGTCTCCTTGCCCTCATTGTTAGCATAGCTATCTGCCACCTTAAATCTATCTCTTCTAAATCATCAAGATTAATTTGTTACAAGTCCTCATTGTCAAGTTGTGGACTATTTGGTTAACTTGCAAAGAAAGCACAAATGACAGCATCACTTAAGTTGTCAATTGTTGTTGAGTGCTAGCAATTGTAACACCATGAGAAGTATTAACTGCTCCATTTGTACTGCTGGTACTGTTTGAGGACATAAAGGCTATGTTTTGTATGTTTGTGCTTGAGCTTGATGTCTCTTTGACCTCTGGTTCATAGATCTTTAGGTTGTTGTAAAGATCATCCAGGCTTAATGTATCTATCTCAGGCTTGTTCCTCCATACAATGGTATGTGTGTTCCATTCTGGTGACAGACTTCTTAAGAACTTTTGATTCACATCTTCTTGTAAGATACTTTTACCATGAATCTCCAACTGACTGATAAGCTTTTGAAGCCTATCAAAGGTTTGATCTAACACCTCTGAGCTAGATGCAATAAAATTTTCATACTGCTTCGCTTTTAAATATACCTACTAATCTTTTATACACATTCCCTCCAAACCTCTTCTCAATAGCCTGCAGGAATGACTTGGCATCTTTAATGGAGTAAACTCTCAATTGATGTTACATTAGAGGATGCCCATAAAAAACTGCTTCTTGCCTTCCAACTCTAACCTCCTTTGTGCTTTTCTTCAGCAATTGTAGGAGTAATTGTAGTCTCAACACCTTCAACAACTTTTGTTATTAGAGGTGCATTACCATTCTCTATGACTTCTCTGTTACCCATAAATATTCACATAGCAAGAGACATGATCCGGAGGTCGGGGAGGATTGAACAAATGTTTAGCCATATTATTTAGTGAGAGAAAGGAAAGATGTGTGTTTTTCTAGAGAGAGAAACACACACACCTTATTACAAGTAAAATGAATCCTCACCCCCCATGGAAGTATAGAGGGGATATATATAGGTCTTGACTCTCTAAACTATCATAACTAGACATTTTAGGTCCATGTGAGTCTTACCTATTTATACTAATGTAATTCCGTATTAGCCGACATATTTTAAGGCTAACAATCTTCCCCCAATATGTGGGCATACGGAATTACTTACAATGTTTCTAACAAGTATAAATACAACAAAGCAAAATGACATCCGAGGCGCTTCCAATGCCGAAGATGACATCTTTGTCTTCTAGTCTTGAAACTTGTACTCCAGCTTGGATCTTCTTTGTCTTGACTTATTTTGGAACCATTGTAGTATGCATGAGTTAGATTAACTTCCCCCAATTCATGCAGCATGTCTTATAAAATGCGTTTCATTCATATACTCCTTTTTGGCGAAGTTTCTAAACCCTCCCCCCCAACCAACATCCGTATCTGAGCAGATCTGAAACGTTGATGAAGCTTAACGATCTACAACATGACATTTAAAGTGCACAACAGAATTTAGTAGAAGAAACAGTCAACCGCACCATCTAATACTGCTTCTATACTGTATCATGACATTTGGTCTTGGTGAATATCTATTTAGGGGAACATGCAAGAGATCAGCAACAATTCTTCTCACGCATGCATAATACTTCACAAACCATACTAAGTGAAGTAGTATAAACTACTTCCCCCTAGAAGTTGACCTGATAGCATCAAAGTATCAAAGTACACGTATTCCCCCATGAATGGTTTACAAACTCACGGAGCATCATTGACGTGTACGCCTATATACACGAGTGAACAGTTCTTGTCATAATCAACAATCTTGAAAAGTTATGAAAGACATTAAAGAACTTTGAAAGATTTTGCTGAGACTGTGAAGTATCATTGACGTTCAATAGCTTTAAATATCCCGTGAGAGTTGCTGCTCACATACTCAACTTTTACTCTATGGCAACTTACCAACCTCGTATTCCTGTCGGCTAATTGCTGTGATCGCTTGGCGAAGAAAACTGATACACCCAACCATGAAAATGAAAGTAGAATTCCCAAATTTGTACTTAAGCTTGGGCACTATTGTTTGATTGAAGAACGTGCAGAAAGAAAGCCATCTAAGAGTACCATATACCCACCATCAAAAGTATATTAGTACATCACCTCTTGAAATTATCCACATCGGCTTCTGCGTGTGACACTGAGTACTACAATTGGTAAACTCCTTAATTGATAGTTAACGGTCTTCACCAACCGCCCCTTGACTTTTGGAAACTAGATAAATCAAAGACTCAAATCATACTGAATACCTTCAAGCAAGTCCTCCATCAATAGATTGGGTTTTAAGGAAAGGGTAAAAATAGAAGGAAGCCTCGATGATGAAAATAAGTAACACCTATGTGAAACCCCCATCAAATCAATAAGGGATACCAAATAAACTTCGTGATCACTTGACATTTAAGTCTAAATTCCATAGCCGTTTTGACGTTTTAGTGAATCTTATTTGGATCGATTTAGTGTCATGTATCATGTTTGTTGTTTGAATGTTATTAAAACCTACTACAAAATGTATTTTTGAATTGGTCGTCAACGAATAAACATTGTCTAGCTCAACTTTGTCATGATAGCATTTTTTGTACCGGCTTAATCCATAACATTAATCAAGCCATGTCTAAATCCTTATTATCGTCCCATTCTAATAGATAAATATCAGCCTACTTGGGTATTGTACACGGCCCAATGATTTTAATCATCAATAGTATTACCGGCTCCATGAGCAAATTCAAATAAACGCTCAACGATTACAATTCAACATCCTAGCCTATATTAGACTCCATACCTAATAACAGTCCAATCACTAATACCCAACATTAGGAATCACGTGCAACTCAGCTGCCAACGTCTTTTTGCAATACCCGACCCATTCTAAAAAACTATACCTGATCCAATAAAGAATTAGATATATAACCTCATGAAATTAGGGCATTTAACCCTAATTACATACACTATCGCCTACCACGGTTTATTCTCTCCCAAAAAAACAAATCATTTTTGTCTCTTACAAAAATAGTTAACCAAAAACGCAGGAAGCAACTTCATGTCATTCATTTCTTCCATCAAAGATAAACCCATCTATCCCATCTCTTCCATGTTATCCCAGTCACACGATGCATCAATCAAATCAATAACCATTTATAGAATCTGCAAACAGCCGTTGCTTCATTATGTCTTCAAGATCCCTATGAAGAGGTCGCAGGTAGGTGTTTGTTTATTTTGATTTAATCAATACAAGGAATGGGTATGACATAATTTTTATAAATCCATCCTTTAATTTTGTGAATTGAATAAGGGTTACACCTTACATATCGATGATGATGATTTCTTTTGTGGGTTCAATCTATAAAGGTCTTGGTATAAGTAAATCCCACAAAAAATGAATCTGAGATTCTTATTTCATTTAATGTTTCGAGTCTTGAAGTTGTTTGGAAAGGAGATGTTGTGGTAATTGATGTATGTGACGAAGGGATTATAGGTATAGTTTGTGGGTTTGTTGGATTTGTGGTGATGTGACGATGGCTAGTCTTGATGTCGTTTCTTAATGTGGTTGTACAGATTGTGTTTTGTGGTGTTGTTGCATTTTGTTTAGACTCGATTGAGTTGACCGGGTCAACTCGGTAATAACCGAGTTGACTTGGTTTGGCTGTGGATAACAAAACGCAACCAAGAAATCATTTTGGAATGCGTTTTTGTTTGTATTTATTCAGAAATCCGTCTTCATAATCACTAATCCAAAACGCAACTCCAAATCGCAATCCAACCAAAACGCAGCTAGACAAATCGCAGTCCCTATTGAGACAAAACTCAGCATAAGCAAACACGCAGCCCTAGAACCAAAACGTAAACCAGCTTGACTCCCGCCCCAAAAACTCACGCGACCAATAAATTTATACTCCGTTGTACCTTTTTTATCTTAAAACCGATACATGATTTGTCTGTTTGGCCAAAACGCAACCAAGAACAACATAAACCCAGATCTATCTCTTGTCATTTAAGCACCAAAAAAAATTAATGGCAGTTAAAATCAATGCGATGAACAGTACATGAACAGTGACATGAATAGTGCGTGAACAGTAGCATGAAATAGTATGAACAGTGATATGAATAGTAACCGAGACATGAACAATAAACACATGATACAATACACCCCTGCAGCTCTGATGCTAATTGTTACCCATAAAGATTCACATAACAAGAGACATGATCTGGAGGTCGAGGAGGATTGAACAAATGTTTAGCCATATTATTTAGTGAGAGAAAGGAAAGATGTGTGTTTTTCTAGAGAGAGAAACACACACACCTTTCTTGATCAAGTAAAATGAACTCCTCACAGCCTCCATGGAAGTATGAAGGGATATATATCTAGGTCTTGACTCACTAAACAATCAAACAAACATTTAGGTCCTATGTGAGTCATTACTATTTATACCTAATGTAATTCCGAATTAGCCGACATATATTATAAGGCTAACATTCTCCTAGAGAATAAACAATCTCTGGATTACTATTCTAATAAGCCACCTGTTTTAAGCATAGGCACTTTTGATGACAGCCACCATATTTGCTGAGTACTTGATCATCTCATTGTAAGTAAACTAGACCTTGTGTGATAAACAAACCAGTTTTCTTCTTATTCAAAGCTTTCTCACAAGAAGCTCTGATACCAACTTGTTGATCTCAACTTGCAATAGATCTTGAATTCCTTAGCTTGTGTAAGTGGTTTAGTCTATGCTAGATACATCCTACACAACATAGGTAGAAACTTTATAAAATATATCAAAGATTATGCGGAATCTAATCTTTGATCAATAAGAAGAATATGCAATAGAACAGTAATTCTAATGAACACACAGATTAACAAACAAAGCATCAATATATTAATACAATACCTAACTATATTCAGGGGGTTACAAAACCTACAAGCTAGAACCAATATCAAACAAAAGATATCAAACTCTATGCCTAGGACCATCCTTTCTATACACCAAGGAGTCCTAGTCGATTTACAGATATATTGAGCTAAGACTAGAATATTCCTATGATCTATTCTATCAAAAACTAATACTTAGTCAGTAAGTAATCTTGAACGCCAAACAAGTCGTTTAATCCTTTCTTCTGTCTTTATCCTTTTTTTGACAGTAGAAACAATTTTAGCAGTCTTAATCTTTAAGCAGTTGTAACTTTTGTACTAGCAGCATTAACTTATCACCACAGTAGTAACTTATATCACAACAGCATTAATCGTGTACAAGCAGTAATAACACTTAGAATCACTTTTCTCATCTCAGCCACCCCCCAGCAGTACTACATTACACTACCAGTTACTAAACTTTAACTAGAGTACTAATATACACAGTAGTTAACTGTGAACTACCAGTACTAACTTTAGCTTAACAGCAGTAACACAAACCTAAGCAACAGTAACTCCAAGATCATCAAGAAGTCTACTTCATGCCAACAATACACCAAGCCATAGATATTAACATCCAATTCACAAAACTTTCCATATGAAATTTTTTTGATTTTATCGTTGCTTGCTTCTAGAAATTCTTTGACCCTCGAGTCTTTATTACCCCCGCAATCGACTATATTATATCAATTTCATTATCATCATTGTCTGTATCCGACTCTAGATCATGGGGATAGATTATGTTGAAAAGGAATAGATCATTAAAGTACAAAACATTTTGTTCCTCTTCATCACATTCAGACAAAGATGTTTTAGTTTTCAAATTAAATTCATCGATTATAGAGGAGAAAATTTCAACATAGTTTCAGTAAGAATCTTATTTATGACGTTAGAGCGTCATTTATTAACAATGACCTGGAAAATAGCGTTCTTTAAATCTTTAAAGGAATCTAAATCAGACAAAAATAACGACGTTGGTCGGTTGACGGGAAATGAAGGCATACATCTCGCACTTTTCTCATTATCATTTTCCGAATCCGTTTTCAAATCATTGACGAAAATTATTTGATAAGAAAACGAGTTTTGTCAAATATTACTGTGTAATCTTCATCGTCGGATTCGTCAACGATATCTAAAGTTCAATTATTTCATGTTGTTAAGAGAACTTACTGTGTTGACACGAGAGTGTTTTTTCAATGATAAACTCGTCATTAAAGACTATAGCTGGGAATTCGATTTCAATGGATCTAAGGTCATGAACGTCTTCATCATACCAGATCTTATCATACTTAGCAGTTCCCAGTTATACACTTTACCACACCGACGAGCTCTTTCTTCTTCTAGCCTACAAACATTTTTATAACTTTTACAAAACATTTTTAGATTTAAAAAAAATGTTTTATTCAAATAAATATTTTGAATTTAAATTTTCTTCCTAAAAACAGCTAAAAATGTTCCAGAAAACACCTCCCCTGGAAAAGACAAAAAAGGGAACGTTCTGCCTTGCCGGCCCCCTTAAATATAAGGGCGGTCCCCTTAATTATAAGGGGGTCGACACCCTAATTAAGGGGACCGGCCAGACAAAAAGTCTCCCCAGTTTGCCTATAAATATTGGACTGTTCCCCACTGATTTTCTCACCTTTTGCACTCATTCTTTTCTGTCTAAAATCAGTCCATACATTTCCCACAATCATTTGATCATTTAATCATAAAGCTTTGTTTTCAAGTGATCCAAGCTTAGAACTTCAAGTGCAAGAGAAGAATACTTCCTACCATAAAGTAAAGAAGTATTATAGATTAGTGTGTGTCCTTGCAACCTTGTTGCAATTGTATTATATCTTATAAATCATTTATGTATATTGTGAAGGTGTGTATTGTAGCTGTGTATACTAGGTAGATTGTGGTGATCATTGTAAGTATAGTTAGATCGGGGTGATCTTAGTAAATAGTGTTAGATTGGTGTGATCAAGGTAGTGTTTAGTTAAAGTGAAGTTGTGAAGTGAAGTATAGAATAGTTGTGAAGGGTAGAGAAGTTGTGAGTGTAGAGAAGTTATGAAGTGAAGAAAAAGTGGTGTGGTGAATCAAAGTAGTGAATTGTCGTGAAGTAGTGTGGCTAGTTGTGATAGGTTGGTTCTATCTAGGATTAAAACTCGACATTACGCTTAGTGTCAGAAATTGGTGAAAGCTAAGTTGTGTATGGTTTTCTCCGCCTAAAGGGAGCTTGTTGATATAGTGAAGAAAACTCTCGTGTTTGGTGCTCGGATAGTGGAGTAGGGCGAAGAGGTGCTTCGTTATCGAACCACTATAAATCCTCATGTTGTGGTTTGATCTTTCCATCTCTTATCTCTTATCTTGCATACTTATTTCATATCTTGTCATTACTTATTGTTGATCCCAATCTGAATAGATCTTTCTAGCATGTTAAGGGTGGTAGCCAATCTGGATAGATCTAAACTAACTACAAGAGAAACAATGACTATGAATAATATAAGTTATGCAGAAACTAACTTATAATGTTAAGAAGAACAATGAATAAAACAAAACTTTGATTACTATTAATCTGCTAGGTTACAAATTACTAACTATATATATTGGTGAAACTTGTATATGAAACTTGTATCTAACTAGTGCCGTAGGGTTCCTTTTATACACTAAGGAAACCCTAATGGGCTTACAAAACGCGTTATGTGATCATGCATATCTATTCCTAATATATCTCATGCATATCACATAAGCAGTACTAACATTCTATACTAACAGTACTAATACAAAGCTATCAGTACTAAGTGACTATCTTTTAGTACTGGCAGTACTAACTATAACCAGCAGTACTAATACTACAATTGGCAGTACTAATGACTTAGTTAATATCCTTCAATCTTCACTAGCAGTATAAATCTTCACTAGCAGTACTAAGTCCTTTGAGCAGTACTAACTTGTAGAAGCCCTTTAATTCCCAACAATCCTCCCCTAAACTTGTGATTTATCTTCAAATCATCAAGTTTGTTGAATTAAAGCTTTTTGGTTCTGAGAGGATTCTTCCAAACACTTTATCTTCGTGATCTGTTGGCTTCTATGAAGATTTTCTTGACTAAGTCTCTTGCCATCTCACTATCTTCTTCTACTTGCAATCTTCTGCTGAGCATCAACATCATAACTTCAGTTGTCAAAGGATAATCCTTTTCTGGTAGCATATAGATGCAATGCCCTCTTGTTGAAAATACATGATGTACTGCACATGATCCATACAATCTCCAAGTCAAAGGATCATGCATATATCTTTGTAGTTTCCATAGTGTATCCTCCTTGTCTGGTTCATAGAGTCTTTTCAATTCAACCCATAGAGCTCTTTCCATGTCTTCAGTAGGTTCTATAGATCTAAACTTTTCTTTAACTAAGCTCTATAAAGTATCAAGGTCTTCTCTGTCAAATGCCTTAAGCATATCTTCAAAGCTTTGATATGCCTCTATAATGTTACTAACCTAGATAATCTTCCAATATTTTCTTGAGTCTTCAGAATGAATTTCCCAATCAATGATAGGATACTTAGTTTGTAGAGCTTCTACCCTGAATTCTTCAACTGGAACTATCTCTAGCAGCATTTTAAGATCTTCTTCAGAAAATTCTTTTGTTTCTTCAGTTGATTGTTCTTGAAAAGCCTCTGAACCTAAAGCTTGAGCTGTCCTTAACTTTTTGAAGCTTTCTTGAAGTAATGCTTCTTCTGCAACTCTCTTTTTCTTTGTCATTTCAACATCAGTATTCTTTTTAAACAAAGTCTGTACCTTCCTGTATTCTTCTTCAAATATGGGTCTGATCTGATCATAGCTCATACCTTTGAAATAACTCATCTTGTAATTTGCCATGTTCTTCAAATATACCATCATATTTTTTCTTGCTTGAGCTACTGTAACTGGTTTCTTCTTGAGAGCTTGATACCTTATCATTGAACCTGACTGTCTCTCTTGAACTTGTTCAACAATTTTATTCCAGTCAATATTATCAGCTTCTTTTCTCTCTTGATCAAACTGTTTTTGTAATTTTAGTGCAGCTTCAAGATTAGCTCTTTCTTGTTCTTGTTGTTCCAAAGCTTTTGTTTGCTCTTCATCAGTATCTTGGATATCCTCAGCAGTACTAACTTGTGAACTGTCAGTACTTCCTCTTCTTCTATTGTAGGTCTTTACCCTTTCTTTGGATGCTTCTGCAAGGATTTTTGCTGCACTGAGAACTCTTAATTCAGCTTCGAAAGTTTCTTGACTTTGTACTTCAACCTGTGGAGCTTTTAAAGGAGTAACTTGCTGCTCAGTCAAATCAAAATCATATTCCACTCCTGCATTCTCTTCCTCTACATCTGCATATTCTGTCTCTTCCATCCTCCCCTGTTTGGAAGGATCCTCTAAAACCAATTCTTCTTCATCTGGGATGACCATCTTTGCCTTTTTCCTTTTGTTGGTAGACTTGAGCTCATCTTCCAATCTTTTGACCTTTTTCACCAACTTGGTAAGGGCCTTACCATGAACCTCCTTAGTCTTTTTGAGTTCTGTCTCCAAGCTGGTGACTCTAGCAACTAATTTGGTACACAAATCCGTCAATTCTTTGAGTTTCATGCTGCCCTCAACACTTCCAGGTGTGTAACCTCCTGAGAGAGGTGAATCATGGGGCATTGAAGATGTTGTTTGTGGAATTTGTGTTTCTTGTGGATGTGGAGATGAAGTGGTAATGATAGGTTCAGTAGTAGGTTCATGAGAAGAGTGTGCTTGTGAGGATGTTGGCTGAGATGTAGTGGGTTGTGAGGTAGATGGTGAAGAAGCTGTGGGTGTGTGTTGGGACTCAACAGATAGTGTTGGTCCTTCACCCTGACCAGGTTGGTCATGAAGTAGCATAGTATCAAATAGAGGTACATGTTCCCCTGAAAATCCAATTTTCATGTTGCTAAAAAGTTTCTGTTTTAAAGAAGGAGCAACATATACTGCATTATGTTTATTAAGAAACCTTTTCTGTTTATTCAAAAAGATTTGTATAAAATGTGGATACATCAAAAAATTTGGTTTTTACTATCCAATTTTTTCACCATACTCAAAAATTAGTTGTGGAAAACTTTAAAAAATCTGTTTGTTGCTAAATAAATTATTGCAGTTGCAATATTACTGAAAATTATTCTCATTGAAGTTTCTTAGGACTTTAAACAATGTAAGATGTATGGATCAAAATATCCATTGGGGTGAAATTAGCCTTTTGGAAAGTAAGTTTGTCATTATCAAAAAGATACACCATTATTAGAGACAGTTGTTTTTAAAGATTTCAGTGTTGGCAAAGAAACTAATACCATCTAATTTGCTTAATTAGGGATGTCTCCTAACAGATGCCTTCAGTAATAGCAAATTTATGACCATCAACTTGTAAACAGATATTTTTTTTTTTGTTGTTTTTGTTCTCCATCATTAAGTGTTTTAAGACAGTTGCAGTCTGCCAAAACTGTCAACTAAAGATAAATAGATAGTTAGGGTTTGAAAGCTAATGCTATACCTGGTGGATTCTTCATCCAGATGGCTTTTGAAGAAATAGCCTCCATGTTCATGCTTGCCGTTAGAATCCATATGGCCATATGAATTAAAATTTAGGAGCAAAATATTTGATGTGGGGTGTTGGGGATAAGATGATTTAGTGTATATTAGAGTTTGGTAAAAGCATTGAGATAGTGTATAAGGTTTTGAGGAAAGCAGATAGTCGTGTAATTGGTTATCTTTATCTAACGCAAGTGTGTAAAATAGGTAAAGATAACAATTTCCAAATTAATAACCTTATATACGAGACGTTGCGTTAAAAATCTCAAACGGTAATATTCAAAGAGTTGAAAATTTGGATTATTACAAAAAAGTGTAAATGGTAACTCAGTAGTACAAATAGTACTCTAGCGAGTACTAACTTTAGTACTTAGCCTGTAACAAAGTTTGACCCAACAGTTATTAAGAATTTACCTTGCAGTAATTTTACTTTTTCTCCAATAATCATGCTACAACATGCTCTTTTCATACAAGCACACTAGAAATAAATAGATAGACATGTGATGAAATTCATGAGGATCCTATATTTATAAATAACCCATGATTAGAACGTCAAAAACTGTACTATCAAACTAAAATACTACTTTTGACCCATTTCTTCCTAAATTTAACCTTAAGTCATTCCAATAGCTTAGGTAGAAGAGTAGTTTTTGGCAAACTACCAGCCATCAACGGATTTGATAATTCTTTACCAGTTGTCGTTTTCCCTGGAATAGCCAATGTTTCGTTGCAAAAACATGGTGCATTGATAAACCATATAGTTTTGAGTAAACTATCAACTATCAACGGATTTAAGAAGTCTTTACCAGAAGCCGTTTGCTCTGGACTAGCCAGTTCTTGATGTCTGTTAGACATGGTGAACTGATGACCATTTGTTGTGTGGTGATAAAAACCAACACTTAAAGAACATCCATGCTTCCAGCAATTTCCTCTTCTTAAATTAAGTATCTAGGAACAATTTCAATCCACATGTACACAACATTATTAACTGAACCTAGTAGTATAAACTTTTGTATCAGTAGTACCAACTACTAACAGTATTAACTTTGTCTTCATGCAACATATGAACCTCAAAATTCATCATGTCATCCACAACCCATCTTCTAACTAAAAGTTCATCTACAAACTGTACAACTTTAAACTATACCATCTTGCCTCCCCTGAACCAATGCAGCTATAAATTCATCATTCTAATGTTAACAATTAAGAAATTGAACCTGCTAACATCAAAAGCTTTGGTTAAAAGATCAGCTACATTGTCATCAGTGTGAATCTTTAGCACCTGGATAAGTCTTAAAAGCATCCCTAATAAAGTGGTTCCTAATCTCAATATGCTTTGTTTTGGAGTGAAACACTAGATTCTTTACAATGCATATAGTACTCTCATTACCAATGTAGATCTTTATGTTCATAAAATTGAACCCATAGTCTAATATTTAATTTTGAATCCACAATACTTGCCCACAGCAGTTGGCAGCAACTAACATACTCTGCCTCTGTAGTAGAAGTAGCCACAATTGTCTGCTTCTTGCACTGCCATGAAATAAGTCTCCTGCCAAGAAATTGACAACCTCCTATTATGGATTTCTTATAAAGATTTGCTCCAGCATAGTCACTATCTGAGTAGGCTTCTAGGTCAAATGATGACACTTTAGGATACCAAAGGCCCAGTTTGGGTTTTCCCTTGAGGTACCCAAAAGATTCTCTTCACAACATTAAGATGGGAGGTCTTTGGAGTTACCTGAAACCTAGAACAAGCACAGACTACAAACATAATATCAGGCCTAGAAGCAGTCAAGTACATTAAAGAGCCAATCATGGATCTATAAAGATGTACATCCACATCAGCAGCTTCTTCATCCTTGGTCAAAGACTTATGGGTCTCAATTGGAGTACTGGCAGTCTTCACACTAGCAAAATCAAATTTCTTCAGGATCTCTGCCAAAAACAAATAAAAAAACATATTTATGCTGACTTATAAAAATTCCATCTTCTTTCTGCTTGACCTGTAATCCAAGAAAGAAGGTGAGTTCACCCATAGAACTCATCTGGAACCTACTCTTCATCAATGCCTCAAATTCATCACACTAAGACCTCTTTGTAGAACCAAAAATAATATCATCCACATAAACCTGTACTAACATGATATCATTTTTGTCCTTCTTGATAAAAAGAGTCTTGTCAATGGTTCCTCTTCTGTATCCACTCTTCAACAAGAAAGTAGATAAAGTAGCATACCAGGCTCTAGGAGCTTGGTGTAAACCATACAAAGCTTTCACAACCTTGTAGGCCTTCTTAGGGTACTTAGGATCTACAAAACCTGGATGTTGAGACACATATACCTCCTCATCAATTTTTTTCCATACAAGAAGCACTTTTCACATCCAACTGGATAAAAACTAATGAATCCCATATAAGAAGCAAAGGCCAAAAAAAAAATCCTAATGGCTTCAATCCTAGCCAAGGAGCATAAAACTCATCTCATAGTTTATCCCTTCTCACTTTGTCTATGTCCCTCTGGGCAACACCAACCTTTGCCTTATTCAAGCCACAACACCTCTTTCATCCTGCTTATTCCTGTAGACCCATTTAGTCCCAATTGCCTTCTTCCCATAAGGCAAATCTATAAGAATCCATACCTTTTGAATCTTGAATTGCAACAGTTCTTCCTGCATAGCATCAACCCAACTTTCATCTTCAAGGGCTTCAGATATCTTCTTGGGTTCAATTTGAGATAGGAAGCAAGCAAATAAACAATGCTGGAAATCCTTGTGATTATTTCTTCTCTGCTTTTGAATATAACTTACAAAAGCATGGGCTCTAGAACTTTTATGTACTTTGCTCCTTGTCTGAACTGCTGATTTTGGATCTCTAAGAATTTGAGTTGTAGGATGAATAGAGTGTATCCTTGAAGTGGGAATAGGACTAACATTCACAGTGGATTCTAAATTAGTGAAGTCAGCTACTGCACCCTCATCATCATAAGATGCATTTGTAAAAATACCATTACTTGGATTGTCATAAATATCCTCAAAAGCATGTATTTGAGAATCATCTTGGTCAGTGTTGTTATTGTCAATATCAGGCTTACTCAGTACTTATGCATTTGAAGGACTGTTAGTACTAACTAGTGTGCTAGCAGTATTAACTGTGTTAGTACTGGTAGCTCTAGCAGCTCCTGCTTGAAGAAGCAAATCCTCAGTATCTTGAGCAAACTCCTTTTTAAAAGCTTCAACTGCATCATTAACTTCCTTTTCTTGTCTTTTAAGCCTTTCAAGCTCTTCCAAAAATGCTTGATCATCCTTATCTACTGGTCTCCTTAATTTGTCTTTAAACCAGTATCCTATTAGCTTTTTACCTTATTCTTTGTTTCTCGGCTCTTGACTGGCTTAAAGTATTAAGAAGACATATTGGCAGTTCAAAGTAGTTTGAGGCAGTGTTCATACTTCATTTTTAGGCTTTTTCTTTTTTTCCTGACCATCAATATTATTTTGTGTACCTGCACTATGATTAGCTACTTTTGGACCTGCAGTTTTGTTAGCTTTATTCTCTTATCTCAAAGGCTAATAATTCATTGAATCGGTTAAATAATCAAGATCAAACATCCAATTAGGTCCTTTCCCTGCAATATTTGGTTTATTTTCTAAAAAGTTTATATGCAGGTTTTCTTTAACTCTCTTGGTTTCTAAATTGTATACCTAATAGTTTGCTCTTTTAGGGAATACCCCAACTAAAAACCCTTTATCAGACTTCCGTTTTATACTTTCCCAGGATGGTTCATTGGTATTCAAGATGGTCACATGGCACCAAAAAGGTCTTATATAGCTTATGATTGGTATTTTACCAGTTATAAGTTCATAAGGTGTCTTGTTTTGAGGCTTGGTCACTAATACCCGATTTAGGAGTACATAACAGGCAATTATCTGACTAGCTTCAGCCCAAAAAGCTGTTAGGTAAAATGAATTTTATGAAGCATTGTTTTCTAGAGCCTAATAAGGGTTTGTTTTCTTTCTTCAGCAAACTCCATTTTGTTGTGGAGTTCTGGCATTACTGTATTCCCTTTTGATCCCCTTTTTGACCCACAGATTCTATGTCCTGTCTTGAGATTCTTACCATTATCACATCTAATAGTTTTAACCTTTTGATTTAATTGTTCTCTAGTTGTCTTTATAAGTCCTTATGGATTCACTAGTTTCATCTTTAGTTCTTAAAAGAAACAACTAACTAAACCTGGTGCTATCATCTTCAGTGATAACAAGCAAATAAGTTTTATGGTTTTATGCTCCTTACAGTGTGGATCCAAATAAGTCAATGTGTAAAAGTTATAAGGGCGCTGACTAATAGAGTTACTTTTTTGGCTCTTACAGGAGGCTATATGTTGCTTTCATTTTTGACAGAAACACAGGTGTGGGCCATT
This sequence comes from Tanacetum coccineum, assembly GCA_026074375.1. Taxonomy (NCBI): domain Eukaryota; kingdom Viridiplantae; phylum Streptophyta; class Magnoliopsida; order Asterales; family Asteraceae; genus Tanacetum; species Tanacetum coccineum. The sequence goes on from BQNB010045295.1 coordinate 21,454, forward strand.
TTGAAAACATACTTGGAAGGTAAACCTCTTACAAGATTTCCCTTTACAAGTTTGTTTAAGTTTTTAAAGTTAACATGACCCAACCTCCTATGCCATTTGTTAGATTCATCAATTGTTGCCTTTGCAATCAAACAAGCTAACCCACCAGAAGGAACAATGTTCTCTAAGTTGAAACTGTACATATTGTTTTGTCTAGGGATTCTAAGTAATACTTGATTTTCATCAGGCAACTTAAAGTCAGAAGACAACACAAGACATTCAGTGTCAGTGAAGAGAACCTTGTACTTTTTGTCACACATCTGTGACATAGAGAAGAGATTAAAATGTTGTAGTTCTTTCATAAAGCACACATTCTCAAAATCTAACTTTCCTATTTTTATTTTACCTTTAGTAGTTATGTAGCCTTTACTACCTCCAAAAGATCTGAGGCCACCATTCCATTTGTTGCATACTGTTCTCCCCATAATTCATGCTTTAAGGATTAAGCATCTACTATTAAAAAATTTCCTATATCTTTTAAAGCAACTTGTAGATCACCCTACATATCAAACAAAAGAGAATTAGTTTCTCTTAGGGACCCAAGCCATTGCTGACTTGGGTCTGCCTAGTGGATCTTTAAAATTAACATTTTTATTAGAGTTTGATCCACTATTGTATTTGGAGACTTTGGTCCAATAGTGTCTTTTGGGTCTCCAATTACAACCTGCTGAGGCCTTAACAGCAGTTTCCCTATAGCCCCTAACAGCACTAACTGTTTTGTCCCCAGCAGTATTTACTTTATTATTTGTAAACTTTGCTTTTGGTGCTGTTGATTTATTAAATGGCCTTCTAATAGGTGAATGAGACTTATAAAAGTTATTTCTTTGTCTGATTTCATTCACAATGGGTCTAGCAGTATTAACTTTTCTAGCAGTACTAGTTTCTGCTGCTTGACTAAAAGGATTTTGTCTAGCAGTATTAACTGAAAATATGCCAGTTTTAGTTAGTACTGCTTTTGGAACAAACTTGTTTTGGTGATTCAATCTTTGCACATTGTTCCACACTGGTCTATTCTCCCCTTGACCAGTACCCTTACCCTTTTGTTTGTTCAATTCAACCTGTTTAGCCATTCTTTTCTCATGAAAGTCACAATCTCTAATAAGATGGCTAAAGCTACCACATACAAAACATGCCTTTTTAGTGAAACCATATCCCAAACCCAGCCTTTTGGACATTGAACCATTCCAGTCTCTCTTGTTAACTTTAGGACTTGGACTACATGTGTTTTGTTCTTTAACAGTTTCCCTAGGAGTTTTTACATGCTTAACAGTATTAACAAAAGCAAAACTAGGTTTTTCCTATTCTTTTGAAGGTTCAATCACATATTCATCATCACTGTCTGACTCATACTCCTCAATGATAGGAGCATCAGACCAAACTTTAGGTTGACTAACAACTTTGGGTTCAACTACAACTGGTTCAGGCACAGATTCAAGTGTTTCTACACTAGAATTGGTTTTACAAGAGTCAAAATCACTAGTCTTAGCATCAGATTCACTAGTTTTAGATTGTTTTGGACCATATGTAAAATTTGACTCATCTATTCCAAAATCATATTTAGAAGGCATGTAGTTTCCAGTCATTAGAGGGGGAACTACATGCATTCCTTCAACTTTTGAAAATCCATCATACACATGACTATCTTCTGCATTACTTGACCTACTGTCAAATACACTTTTAAGAACTTCTTTTTCATAACTTAAGACACCTTCATGTATTTGATTTCCATACCCAAGCCCATATTTTTCCCTAGTACTCATCTGACTATTTAGCAGTTTACTAAGGCCTTTAGAAGAACTTTGAAAATTCTCAAGTTTGGTTTTTAATTCTTCTTTTTCTTTTACAGCTTATGCTAATAGTTTCTTATGATATGTGAGCACATCAGTTTTATCATCTAAATCAATTTTCAAAAATCTAATATTTTCCTCATACCAAAGTTGATTTTTTTAATGAGCAACTAATTGAGCCTCTACTTTTTTTAAAGCTTAAGTATAGGCTTGAATTTCTATACTAGCATCACCAAGTTGTTCAATTTGAGTATAATATAATTTTTTAAGTTTATCATATGATTCCACACATTCTTTTGAACAAGATGTTACCTCAGTGTCTAAGCCTGAATTGCTGTAAGCCATCAAAGCAAAGTTCCCTTGCTCATCCTCTGCATGACCATTCCAATCAACACCTTCTCCATCAAGAGTTACCAAAGGTTTAGGTTCCTCCTATTTTCCAGGTCTCCTTCCATTGTCTTTTGCTTTATACCCAATGTTCCCTGCATCTCTCCTTCTGCTTTCTTGATTTCCTTTTGATCTGCACTCTTTAGCAAAGTGCCTTGTGTTATGACAATTAAAGCATTCAACCTTGGTCTTATCAAAGCCAACTGGTTCCTTGACATCAAACTGCAGCCTTCTCCCCGTCTTCTTGTAAAACTTATTCAATCTTATGGAAATCATGGCCACTTGCCATTTCAAGTCCGTCTCTTCTAAATTAAACTCATCAACCTGTTTAAGATCTTCATGATCCAATTGTAGACCACTTGATTGATTAGCAAAGAAAGGGTACTTAAGTTCATCAGTGTATGATGAAGAGCCTTCCTTTTGTGAGTTATAGCCAGAAGAAGTAGAAACACCATAAGCAGTACTAACATCATTAGTACTGTTAGTGCTTTTAGAAGAAACAAATGCTACATTTTGTGTGCTAGAAGATGATGCAGTAGAGCCTTTAATATCAGACTCAAAGACTCTAAGATTGTTATAGAGATCATCGAAGCTAAGAGTATCTACTCCTGGCTTGGTCCTTATAATCAAGGATACTTGGGACCAGGAAGCAGGTAAAGACCTAAAATACTTTTGATTGGCATCTTCAGTGGAGACACCTGCACCATGAATCTCAAGTTGACTTAGAAGACTCTGAAATCTGTCATAACCTTTGTGCAATCCTTCTGAGTTGGATACAGAAAAGCTTTCAAATTATTTCTTGAGAATGTATTTCTGCATCTTCTTAGATTCATCATTGCCACAAAATCTGGATTTGATAGCTTCCCATATTTCTTTAGCATCACTCATTTTATGAAACTTTGCTAAATGGTCTTCTGGTATTGCCATAAGCAAGGTGGTTCTTGCTTTCCTTTCTCTCTCTCTAGCTAAAATTTCTTCAGCAGTTTTAAAAGGCAAAACCTTTATTTGTCCATTTGTATCTATTGAGACTTGTACTGGACCATTTCCCTTTTGTATGACGTCCCATATAGGATAATCTATATGCTCCAAGTAATGTTCCATTTCATGGTCCATATGTCATACTTACCTTTCTTCAGAATAGGGAGTTTAATAGTTGACAGAGTGTGAGGGGCTTGTTGTGTAGGTGTAACTGGTGGTGGTGGTGGTGTGTTATCATCATGAAATTCATCTTCTCCTGCCATTGAATAGATCTGAAAGGTAAAGGTTTATAACAGATCTGTTTTGATTCTTCTTACTCAGAGTTTCTCAACAAGCTCTGATACCACTTGTTGATCCCAATCTGAATAGATCTTTCTAGCCTGTTAAGGGTGGTAGCTAATCTGGATAGATCCAAACTAACTACAAGAGAAACAATGACTATGAACAATATAAGTTATGCGAAAACTAACTTATACTGCTAAGAAGAACAATGAATAAAATAGAACTTTTTATTACTATTAATCTGCTAGGTTACAGATTACTAACTATGAATATTTGTGAAACTTATTTATGAAACTTGTATATCTAACTAGTGCCGTAGGGTTCCTTTTATATACCAAGGAAACCCTAATGGACTTACAAAACGCGTTAAATGATCATGCATATCTATTCCTAATATATCTCATGCATATCACTTAAGCAGTACTATATATATATATGCTAGCAGTACTAACTTACTACTAACAATACTAACTCTAACTGGCAGTACTAACAATGTACTGGCAGTACTAACTAATTATAACTAACAATACTAACTACTTAGTCTATTTTCTTAAATCTTTAGCATTCTTCATCAGCAGCACTAAGTAGAACTAGCAGTAGTAACTTGTATAAGTAGCAGCACTAAGTGGTAGAAACTTCTGAATCCTAACACTTTCTCGAGTTAAGGAGTGAGTAATCATGTGTATCTATTCCATCGTTATGGATGTGTATATGTGGTTTCATCGCCTTTTCTGGAGCATTGGTATCGGTTTAAAATTATATGAGTGTACCGGTAGTGTATTAAATTCTAGAACTTATTTTTGTGATGCATTCCTTGACCGCATAGTGAGAATTAGAATTTGCTAAATGATAAGAGGCACTAGGATTAACCCATGTTTTAAACCTGTAATTGTTATCATGGTCACCTCGATCATATAACTATCCCACACCCTTGCCATGCACTCATTTTTAGTGCAGGATACCCCTAGTACACCCCTCCGAGCCTATCCTTTTTCATGGTTCTTATAATTTTCTGATTAATCCAAACTATTAATGAAGAGCATTATCACCCTTGAACCAATTGTTACACCCAAATCTCCTTAGCCTACCTTGTATGTACTCGCTTTTAGTATATTATTGTTTTAACTTAAGTTAATTATTTGAGTACACGGTTGCTAAGTCCTTATTCTTGTAAATACTGTTTTGGGACGATTGGGATTCATGGTAGTAATATATTACCCCCAATAGAGCTCAATAAGCTCCATGTTATATTGATCCACCTGAATTCGGGTCATTAGTTAGATTGTAATTATGAGATCTAAAACTCAAGTGTAGGGGTGCATCTAAAACCCCAAGTTATGATGTATTGTGTTCAAAAAAGAAAGAAAGAAAGAGATTGATGTAGAGTTATGTAGAGTTTGATATACCTTTGTCCGAGTTTTTGGCTTAGTAACCCAATCAGCGTGTATTCTTATAAATAATTAGCTAACCTTTTCATCCTAAATTCACCCAAGTGTATTCGTGTAAAAATTATAGCTAACCCTTCCACTCCAAATTCACCCAAAGCCACCCAAATGTATCCCATCCGTTTCTGTTTCCATTATATGTTATCTTACACCTACACCCCACAACCCTTTAAAAAGACCTCTTAGATAGTAATGAATAATGCTTGCGCCTAGCGGTGGAGGTTTGATCCTTTACCAAGTCATGGTAATTTTATATTCTAATGACCGTATTGATTGTTGATTTTCCGTTTCCCCCTTATGTAATAATTTATTTATACACCCAGGTGCAAGAGAAATCCCAAACACTTTGTGGAAGTGCTAAGTATGTACTTTCCGTGCTTTTAATTGACGAGGTCTAGAAGGTTTGTGTGTAAAAAACTTTTAAAGAGTAGGTAAAATGACCCTCATAATTTGCTATTGTCCTATTTAGAATAAGCCATTGCTGTGAGTACAAGCAAATCTCAAGTGTAGGGGTATTTGATGAGTGTCATTTTATAACACTTTTCGGGGTCGTTGTAACCACCAAATCGTGCGCTTTAGCCCAAAATAGCGTACTCTAATCGTTCCTTTTCAGGTATTCAGCATTAAAGGCATTTGGAAGGAAATACACGTGACTTGGTGCTCATTTGGAGAAGAAACGACAGACTAACAACCTACACCTAACTTTCTCAAGAATTTCTACTCAAAAGCTGGAGACGACGTCACAAATTACACGTGACGCCGTCACAACCCATTTTAAGACGGCGTCACAAGATCTCCAGACGGCGTCAGAATGTACGACCCAACCCATAATCTAGAATATTATATTCATGACGGCGTCACGATTACACGCAGCCGTTGCCGCGAATTTCCATAAATACAAATCCGTTTTTTAAGGTTTTAGGGTGTAACTTTAGAGTAAAAGAAAGGGACGAACCTTAGTTCGAATAGCAGCTGTTAGGGACAACTTTAGGGCTCAAAACCCTACTATACTTCCTTCAATTCGTGTTTTAATCAAGTAAGACTATCTTAATCATTCAATATGTCTTGTTGTGTGATTCTTAATATGTCTTATTACTTGCTTATCTTATTACAGCTGCAAAACTTCTATTGTTTTATTTATGATTGTGTATGAAACCAGGATGTAGATCCATATGGTTGTTGCTTCTTGTGATGAACTATGGATTAACATCCTTCATACTAACCTTTGCCTCTTTATGGTTGATCCTACTCTTAATATATTCACATGCATTTAATATACTCTTGATGGTGCCTTGGGTAATAGTCTTCATACAACCTACTTGTGCGTATTGCCTTAACGAAATATTAACATAGACAACGGGTTTCGTGGTAATTCGTTTAATGCTTAGGAAATAATTACATAGACCATCACAAGTGTGACAAAGCAACAACACTAGGAGAAGCAATCTAGGGAGTAATACATGATTAAATAAACATAATCTTTTATTATATTGTTATCACCAGTAGCATAGTTTATTATTTAGTTTAATAGCTAAAACCAACCAAACCTCTCAAATATATGATTTACCTGCTTTCCTATAAACATAAAAAATATAAAAATACAAAAAAAATCTCTTCAACCCTTAAGCATTCGTTAAGAACCGTGATCAAAGCCTTCCCAACCTATTCCCCTAGAGAACGTTAACAACCCCAAGAGTCTTTTGCCTATACTGCACTACAACGTGGTACACTGCACTAGGATTTGTAAGAAACTTCTTGAAGAAGTCCCATACGACAACCGCAACATTATCCATGTATAAAACACACCAGTACCACTTAAGTCCTCCACTTCAGCTTCATTAACACAATTAAAAAAGTCTTGCATATCATTTGTAACTCTTGATCCACCATTAGAGTGTTCTTCATTCTTAAGAGTGACATTGAAATCACCAATCATCAACCAAGACCATCCAGAAGTAATCCTTTTGGCTCTGATAATATCTTTTCATAATTTCTTTCTTTCACTACCTGAATTAGCAGCATATACAAAACTATAAAAAAACTCTTGACTTACTAGGTAATGCCTCAATTAGACATAACATAGTTTGTCTAGAGCTAAAAAGAACATTTACATCAACCTTATTTTTATCCCAACTAACCAAAATTCTACAAAAGAAGAAACCATCTGCTATTTACTAACATTATAGACCAGACTCCATTACCAAAAGTCTTTTCACAAACTTTTGGCAACTTGTGAGGTTTCACATGGGTCTCTAAAATGGTACAAACTTGAGCATTCTCTTCTAGAATTAATTTTTTGACTTCTTTTTGTTTTTTCATTTAATTCATACTTCTAATATTCCAAGTAACTATTTTTAAATCCATAAAAACAGAAAAACTAAGAGGCCGTTTAGTTGGCGAAAAATATATTATTTTCTAGGAAATTTTTCACGTGAAAAGAAAAATATAGAAAATCCGTTTAGTCGCAATTTTTTTCAACATTTTTCAAAAAAGGTAGGATTTTCATTCTCACCTTTTTTCAACATTTTTCAAAAAAAACGGAAACCCCATTTTATCATTCTCAACTTTTTTCATTCTCATTTCTCTCATTAAAGAAAAATGTAAATCTAACTAAACGATTAAAAAAAATCTAACTCATTCTCTAAAAAAGAAGAACAATTCCCTTCTTTAAGAAATTAGAAACTGAAAAATAAGAATAATTTTCACCAATTAAACTGTGACAACTGAGATTTTAGCAGGTTAGTTAAAGCCTGTATAATTCAGTTTATATATATATATATATATATATATATATATATATATATATATATATATTGTGATTGTGATTGCCAAACTGGTTGTTGCGGCGTCGGCCTATTTCATTTGGCAAGAGCGTAACTGGAGGTTGTTTAAGAAGCCTAAAAGAACCGTTAATCAAGTCATCGAGTACATTTATTCAGTTGTTAGGCTCAAGTTGCTTTCATGCTTTTTTAAACGTTCTAAGGAGGGTGTGCATTATGCTCGGATGTGGAAGCTGCCGGAAACAATTTTTAGATGATAGTTTGTAATTTCTGTCTTTACACCATTAGGTAGTTTTTCCCTATTGGTGTTATTGGTTTTGTAATTGATTTTTAGCTCGAATGGCATGTCATTCGATGTTAGGCTGTTCAAGCAGGATTGCTTGAGGTTAATGTGGCACTCAGTCACATTCCATTGTACTTATTGGCTTGGGTGATTTATATATTTTACCGGGGTGAGTCCCTTTTACCCAAAAAAAAAATCACTTTGATTTTTCCTCTCCTTCCCTTGGTCGGTCGAACAACACAAAACAAGAAGAAAACCCCAAAAAATTTTAGGGTTTTGATTTTCAAGAGTTAAGGTATTGTTTTCTAAATTTTTCAATTCAATTGATTTTATTTAACGTAACAATCATTAAGGATGGATTAGGTTATTGTAAATAATCTGTAATTAAGAGGTTTTGATCATCAAAAATCGTTTTAGGGATAATAATTAGGGTTTTGGGTAAGTTAATTAGGGTTAATTATGCTAAATTCGGAATAGAAATCTGGGCAGAATTTTAGGTCATCTTGCGAGAGCCATATCTCGGTCATACGGATAGCTTTTATTGATTTTCTTGAGCCTAAAATTAACTACAGAGAGTCTACTTTCCAACCCAAGTGGTTTCATGAATCAAAAGTGAGTGTAAGTTAGTCAAATTAACCAAACAAGATTCGTTGTCAAAACTGAGTTTTCAGGGCAGATTCTGAGTTGTGTTTGTGAGGTCAAAAACTATATCAAAACGTCTTTTTAATTGATGGGCTTGCTACTGTAGCAAGTTCATGATGTTTATGATTTTCTAGAATTTTTGTAGAATTTTCCTAAGTGTTTAAATGGGTCTGTTCAAGCTAAACTTTTTGAAGGTCAAATCAGGTCAAATTCTGGACACTTTGTGATGTTGAATTTTTACAAAATGGTTACACTCACTATTATTTTTATCCAAAAATCATAGAAGCTCACAACTTATTGGGGAGCTATAGGATGTAAGGAGAATAACCAATTAGGTGTTTAAGTATTTTATTTAGAGTCATCTTGTGACTATAAAAACTGAGTAAAATGCAGAAAGTTGAGATGTAGGTTTTATAAGGTAACTTGAGGTTAGCAAGTTGTGAAGAGTATATAGATGAGTTAAATCAAGATAGGGTATAGAGTATCCATCGTTGTGATTGTTACATCGACTTGGGTGAGAGACCTAATCGATGGTAACATATGTGTATTGTTTTGTATAGATTATTTGCAAGGTTAATTGAAGAGTTTGGATTTGCTTTGCATCGAGGTGAGTTTTATAGTCCTACTTTTTACTTATATTTTAGGATGGAAATGATGCAAAACTGTTTTGAATTATGAACAGTGATATGTGTTTTTAAGTGTCGAACTATATGATTGCTATGTGCTATTGCTATGTGATGTGAATTGTGGTAAGGCATGTGCATGTGAGAATGGCATGGCCTAGTGTGAACCCGAACGGACTTAGCTAGTCAAGTGGGTTAGTCTTGCGCGGAGATAGATTATGGGACGGAGGGGTACGATCCACCCCAGATAATTGTGAATTTTGGTTTGTAATAGAATAGCCATGTATATATGTTCGTAAATGTTGTTTTGTTGATCGCGGTTTCATAAGTATGTCTTAAACCTGTAACTCTCACCAACAATTTTGTTGACGTTTTAAGCATCATTTTTAGGTGAGCAAAACGTGTGAAGAGTTAGGAAGGGGAATTAGCTGGACCATAGGCTTGCATTGCGGAATCTATGTTCATTTGTTTTGTTTTGGTTGGTTGCGCTATATGAATTTCAATGATAAATGTTGTAGGTGTTATCATGACACTTTGTGTCTTTCATATATTGGATTTTAATTCATTTAGTATTTCTCTATTGTGACGCCATGTGTTGTGATGATGCCTATCGATCACGCCTTGGCAGGGTGTGACACTATGCAAAGACCACCACTATTTGAAAGTGATAGATTTATTTATTGGAAAAATAGATTCGAAACTTATGTGAAATCAAAAGATCTAGATCTTTGGCATGTTATTACCTATGGTGATTTTCCTCTTATTCAAAATAATTCCGAAACTAAAAAGGATGAAATTGTACCGTTTGATAAACAAAATGATGATCTTAAAAAGAAACTTGCTAAAAATAATGAAGCCAAAATGGTGATTTATAATGCTTTGTCACGTAAAGAATATGAAAGAATTTTTATGTGTAAAACCGCAAAATAAATTTAGGATACTTTATTAATCACTCACCAAGGTAATAGTCAAGTCAAAGATAATAAAATAGATCTTCTTGTTCAATAATATGAACAATTAATGATTCTAGAAGAGGAATCGATATATAATGCTTTTGCTAGATTTAATACTATTATTACTAGTCTAAAAGCACTTGATGAAAGTTTTTCTAGCAAGAATTATGTTAGGAAATTTCTTAGGGCACTTCATCCTAAATGGCGTGCAAAGGTTACGGCTATTGAAGAATCAAAGGATTTAACATCTCTAACACTTGATGAACTTATTGGAAACTTAAAAGTTTATGAAGTAATAATTAAGAAAGATTCTGAAATGGTCAAAGGCAAAAGAGAACAAAATAGATCTCTTGCCTTGAAGGCCAAAAAGGAATCAAGTGATGAAGATAGTTCGACTTCCGATAGTGAAGACGAAAAATACGCCATGGCCGTAAAAGAATTCAAGAAATTCTTCAAAAGAAGAGGAAGATTTGTAAGACAACCACGAGACGAAATAAAGTCCTTTCAAAGAAGTAGAAATGACAAAAATGGTAAAAGTGAAAGAAAATGCTTTAGATGTGGAGATCCAAATCATCTCATCGGAGAATGTCCAAAGTCGCCAAGAAGCAATAATCAAAGAGCTTTTATCGGAGGAGCATGGAGTGATAGTGGCGAATATGAGGAAGAAAAGGCTAAAGAAGAAACTTGTCTTGTTGCTCAAGCATCAAATAAGATATGCTTAGGAATAAACTTAGAGCCTGACGAGTGGATTAAAGATAGTGGATGCTCGAAACATATGACGGGTAACTGAAAGTTGTTTTCTACATACAAAGCGTATAACAGAGGGAACATCATTTTTGGAAGCAATTTACACGGTAACATCATAGGCAAAGGTACGATTTCTCATGACTCCCTAATTATTGAAAATGTTGAGCACGTAGATAATTTAAAATTTAATTTCCTTAGTGTTGGTCAAATATGTGATAATAAATGTAAAGTAGTATTTACCAAACACGATAGCGAAATAATCAAAGACGAAAAGGTCATAGGTAGAGAAATTAGAAAAAGAGGGCTATTTGTGATGAAATTAGGAAATAAACCGGAAGATAAAATATGTCTCGCAACTTTAGACGAAAACTCCACTTTATGGCATAAGGGATTAGGTCATGCAAATATGCAATTAATTCAATCATTGGCTTCTAAGGAATTAGTTAGAAATTTACCTAAGCTTAAATTTGTCCGACATTTTGTGACGCTTGCAAAATTGGAAAGCAAACTCACGATAGTCACAAAGCCAAAAATATAGTATCAACAACTAGATGCTTAGAATTATTACACATGGACTTATTTGGCCCATCCGCCGTACGGAGTTATGGAGGAAATCGGTACACCTTAGTAATTGTAGATGACTATTCTCGATATACATGGACTAGATTTTTAGGAAATAAAACCGGTGAGCTTCGAAAGATGTTCGAAAATATTTAGACAAATGATTCGAAATAATTAGGAGCGGGGGATATTCCATAGTGTCAAATTAGAATGGATCATGTCGGGAATTTGAGATGAAGTACAATTTGGAAACTATTATGAGTTAAACGGAATTTCTCACAATTTCTCCGCTCCTCGTACTCCACAATTAAATGGGGTAGTAGAAAGAAAGAACCACATTCTACAAGAAACGAGTAGAACTATGTTAAATGAACAATCCATTCCACAAAAATTTTAGTGTTATGCGGTCAATTCTTCAACCTACATAATAAATAGAATCACCATTAGACATATTTTAGAAAAACTCCATACGAGTTATTAAGAGGTAGAAAACCAAACCTTTACTATTTCAAAGTATTTGGAAGTAAATGCTTCATTCTTAATATAAAAGATTACCTCACCAAATTTGACCCAAAGTCGTATGAAGGTGTCTTCCTAGTATACTCTCAAAATAGTAAAGCCTGTATAATTCTTAACAAACAAACAATAAAAGTCGAAGAATCCTTAAATGTGACATTCGATGAAACTCCCTCACCGCCTAAAACATCACCTTTGGAAGATGATGATTTAGTCGAAGAAGAAGCTATTGAGGTTAGTAAAATAAGAACCTTAGGAAATGATATCGAAGATAAATCTTTAGAAAATAATGAAATCATAAACATTAAAGAATCTAAGAATCATCCATTAGAAAATTTTATTGGTAATATAAATCAAAGAACTCTTAGATCACAAGCTCATGACAAAAGTAATTTCTTTTGTTTTCTTTCAACTATAGAACCTAAAAACATAAATGAAGCCTTAAAAGATAAAAGTTGAGTAATTGCTATGCAAGAAGAATTAAACCAATTCATATCAAATGATGTTTGGGAATTAGTCCTAATCATAAGGATATGACCATAATTTGAACTAAATGGGTATTTAGAAATAAGCTCGATGAAAATGGTGTCGTATCAAGAAACAAAGCTAGGCTAGTTGCCCAAAGATATAATCAACAAGAAGGAATTTATTATGACGAAACTTATGCACCCGTAGCTAGATTAGAATCCATAAGAATATTGTTAGCCTATGCATGCACACTAGACTTCAAATTATTTCAAATGGAAGTAAAGAGTACATTCCTTAACGGTTTTATCAATGAGGAGGTTTACATGGCATAACCTTTAGGATTCATTGACTTCGCAAAACCTAATCATGTCTATAGACTTAAGAAATATCTTTATGGACTCAAACAAGCTCCTAAAGCTTGGTACAATAGATTAAAAGCATTTCTTATTAAACATGATTACACCATGGGAATGGTAGATAACACACTCTTTACTAAAAAGAAAGATCTCAATCTCATTATTGTCCAAATATATGTTGATGACATTATATTCGGATCAACTTGTCAATAGATGTGTGATGATTTTGCCAAAATTATGCATGATGAGATTGAAATGAGTATGATGGGGGAACTAAACTTCTTCTTAGGACTACAAATAAAACAATTAGAAGATGGTATATTCTTTAATCAATCAAAATATATAAAAGAAATGCTTAAGAAATTTGGATTAGAAGACTCTAAGCCAATGAAAACTCCTATATCTACGGAAACGAAACTCACGAAAGACGTAGAAGGTGAGTCCGTAGATAATACCAAATATAGAGGTATGATAGGAAGTTTATTATACTTAACGGCAAGTAGGCCCGATATCATGTTTAGTGTTTGCCTTTGTGCACGCTTCCAAGAGGATCCCAAAACCTCTCACCTTGAAGCGGTTAAACGTATCTTCTGATACGTTAAAGGCACTACGCACTTAGGATTATGGTATCCTAAGGGGTCCGACATAGAAACCATAGTATATGCGGACTCTGATCATGCGGGAGATTATGTGGACCGAAAAAGCACTAGTGGTATTTGCACGTTTATGGGATGTTGTTTAACATCTTGGTTTTCAAAGAAGCAAACCGCTCTTGCTATTTCCACTACCGAAGCCGAATATGTAAGCGCCGGAAAGGCATGTCAACAAGCACTATGGATGAAACAAGCTCTCGTAGATTATGGCATTAGGTTAGATGACATCCCTATAATGTGTGATAACAAATGGGCTATAGACTTAAGTAAGATTCCCGAACAACACGCTCATACAAAACACATTGAGATTTGTCACCATTTCCTTCGTGACAATGTTCATAAAGGAAACATTTCCATAGAAAAGGTTTCATCAAAAGATAACATTGTCGATATTCTAACTAAACCCCTTAAACGTGAGCCTTTTAATTACTTACGTTTAGGTCTAGGAATGATGGATCAAATTGATTAAACATTCATTAAGTAGTCTCTTTACTATAAATGATTGATAAGGTACTTAAATGTAAACAAGAACAATGAACTGCAATCAAAATTAAAATGCCAAAATCAAAAAATTAAGAAAAAATATTCGTCAAATGGGCGGCCCCCTTAATTCTTAACGGACGGTTCCCTTAAAATTAAAGGGGTCGGCCACGTATTTAAAGGGACCGGCCATCTGATAGTAGGTGAATTTTTTTTCTTCTTCTTAAATCTGAGTCTAGGATTCTATTTTGCACAAAATCAAAGATTGGAAACTTTTCAAAAGAATAATCTATATGCAAGATTACGTAACCTCGGTTTTCCCAAGGTTTAAAAATTTTCCACTTAATATATGTATATGTACGACCCAATACACTTTATCAAAATCCTTCTCACAACTAGGAGTACATGAAAAATCTATTTTCATACATTGTTGATATATGCTAAAAAAATACTTTTTAATCTGATATTTGATCTCGCAACTGTTGTCTAATATTTATAATTCAATATATATTTCGACAATCTTGATTGAGCAACATTAAATCAAGGAGCACTTGGATTATTTCTTAGGTTTTTTTTTCTTAAAGGTCGATATATTATCACTCCACATGGTCGCATATAGGCCACACTCTAGGTTTTAAAACTATTAAAATGTTGTTTACATGTAAATGTTTTTACAAATATTCTTTTGTTTAAGAAATCCTAAGAGCTTTACAAACCATTAGGAGTTAGAATTTCTTTATAGTTATTTGGTGTTATAGATTACTAGCATATTCTACAACAAGTTTTTTTCTTCCCTCCTTGAATGCTTGTTCACACATTCTTGATCAATAAGTTCTATTAGTCTTGATTATTACTAGGACTTTATATGCTTACTTTCTTGCTAAATGTTATAGTCTTGGTTGCCATAAAAATTAGAACTTGCTGCAAAATGGCCACAAAACAGTCCAATTTTTACCATTTCCTAAAAGAAAACAAAATCTAGACTTGTTAGACACTTCCAGGTGGCGGCCCCCTTAATTCAAAGGGGCGGTCCCCTTAATGATAAAGGGTTCGGCCATGTATTTAAGGGGACCGGCCACCTGATGCATGATTTTTACTATTTATTTCTGCTTTTTTACCCTCTTTCACCTAGACCCAGCTATAATTTCTTAATACTCACCAACATTCCTTGGAGTTGTTTTCTAACAATGTCTATTCATCCATAATCACATCATCTTCCTAGTATAAATAAACCCTCATCCTTAACATAATCACCACATTAAACTTGTCCTCTCCAATGTCTTCCCCTAACAAACCTCTACCCAAACCTTCAACGGTTGCCAAAAAGTCCGTAAGACCCATATGGAGAAAGAAGTTGAACCATTGTAACTCTTCTAATGAGGTTGATGTTAACTTACCGATACCAATGCCCAAACCACAATCACTCCTACTACTCATTCAAACCATGTTTCACTACAATCTCACTCACTTCTACTTAGTAATTCTTGTGACACTAATGATGGACAAGCTTCAATTCCACCATAAAGCGTCAATCAATCTCAACTCATACAACCCTAATTTTCTCACTTACTCATCAATCAACCTGTTGCTAGTGTGCTTCATGCTCAACTTCCACCCTCACCTTAAGGTGACAACCTCACTCAACCTCTACTTCCTCCATCTCCATGTAGAGAAATGCTCATGAATGACATTAATCAACTTCAAGACCTATCAAACCTCCTAGCCATACACCTCTCACAACATAACACTCCCTCATCACCTTATTCTCCTAACTTACCTCGCACCCTCAACTTGGATCAAGTTAAACAACATGTTGGTTATTGTCCTTGTTGCATATTTACTCAAAAACAATTCCTAATCTTGAGTGAAGATATCAATTGGATTGAATTTCTTCTTACTCGACCACAACCACCACCTCAAATCCAACGTGACTATCCTCCAACAACCACCTCCGCTCCAAACTCTCCACCAACAACCAACTAAGCATGATACATGCCGACTTTTTCTCGCTTTCAAATAAGTAACCAACCCTCTCTCTTTGCAAACAAGTCTAATAGTTTCCTATGGCAATCTAGGAATATTAGGACCTTTGCTTTAAGCATATTATTTGATTTATAATTGTGTTTTATACACAATTTATTTGATGTATGATTGTGTTTTATACACAATCTCTATGTTTAATGAATGATCTTTGGTATTATGCTTTAAAGTGTAATTTTTTTGGTTGATATCTTGCATTTTTTTCTTTCTTTGCTATATGTTAGAAACATCGGTGTTGTTCTAACTTGTTTTTATATCAAAGTTACCATAGCTCGATTCCTTGGTGCCCTCGAACGAAGGGGAGTACACATCAAGGGGGAGCTTTTATTTCGTCGATTTTACTTACATTCATCGATGACACCTTTTTGATTCTACAAAAAGGGAGAGAAATGGAAATAAAACTCACTAAATACTTGTTTAAATATAATTTTAAATTTAATGAGTTTAGATTTTATAATCAACAAAAAGGAGGAGATTGTTGATAGAAATAATGTCTAAAAACGTTATTAATATTTTTTGACCTCTTTACGTTTTGATAATCACAAAATGTAAAAACGATTAAATGTAAAATTAAACATAAACAAGTAATTAGTAGTAAATT
This sequence comes from Tanacetum coccineum, assembly GCA_026074375.1. Lineage (NCBI taxonomy): Eukaryota > Viridiplantae > Streptophyta > Magnoliopsida > Asterales > Asteraceae > Tanacetum > Tanacetum coccineum. Next base: position 38,075 of record BQNB010045295.1, read on the forward strand.
TTTATTTTGAAAATTTAATCACTTAAAGGTATGAATAAATAAATGCTTAATGCATTTTAATATCAAAATGAATATTTTATTTAACCTCACATCTTTTATAAAAAATGTCCACAAACATTTTTATAACTTATTCAAAACATTATTTAGATGTAAAAGAAATGTTTTATTCAAATAAATATTTTAGAATTCAAATTTTCTTCTACTAAAAACGGTGTCGAAAATTCCAGAAATATCTCCCTATAAAAGACAAAACGGGAGCGATCCCCAGTCGTAGGGGCACCCCCTTAATTATAAGGTGGTTCCCCTTAATTATAAAAGGGGACCGCACCCTAATTAAGGGGACCTACCAGACATAAAGTCACCTAGTTTTGCCTATAAATACTGGACTTTCCCCACTGATTTTCTTCTTATCTCACCATTTGCACACACTTACTTTCTGTTCAAATCAGATTATACTCTCTTTCATTCCTTATACATTTCATCCATTAATAGCGACAGCGTTTTCTAATGACCAAGCTTTGATCCTCAAGTGCAAGATAAGAATACCTCCTTCCACAAGTAAGAAGTATTATAGCTTAGTGTGTGTTCCCTTCCACCTTGGTTGCAATTGTATCATATCTTTGTGAAAATCAATTGTGTAAAATATGAAGGTGGTATTCGAATTTTAGTGTATATTAAGTAGATTGTGTGAACTTGTAATTATATTAGCTCGGGTGAGTCTTAGTAATTATGTTAGATTGGAGGATCAAGATAGTGTTTAGTTGAAGTGAAGTTGTAAAGGGAAGTATAGAAAGGTTGTGAAGAAGTTGTGAAGTAAAGAAAAAGTTATGTGGTGAAGTGAAGTAGTGAATTGTCGTAAAGTAGTGTGGTTAGTTGTGATAGATTGGTTCTACCTAGGATTAGAACTCGATATTACGCTTAGTGTCGGAAATTGGATGTAAATGCTAAGTGTGATAGGAGGTTTTCCCTCCGCCAAAAGGTGAGTTTTTTGAACATAGTGAAGAAAACTCTCGAGTTTGGAGCTCGGGGAGTGGAGTAGGGCGAAGAGGTACTTCGTTACCGAACCACTATAAATCCTCGTGTCGTGGTTTGATCTTTCCATCTCTTATCTCTTATCTTGCATACTTACTTCATATCGCGTCATTACTTATTTGATTAGTTAAATTAGTTTTCATATTATTGTCACAACTGTGGATTCACATAAAGTCGAATCTAAGTTTTTATAATCAAACTAAAGGTCAAATTAAAAAGCGGTAAACTATTTAAACCCCCTCCCCTTCTAGTTTTCCACATTAATGACATCATGCTTTAATTTGAGTTGCTATTCTAAGATTTCGGTATGAGCAAGAAAATAATCTTTATTTTCTTTCACTTTTATTTGTTCACCAAACTCATTACTTTTTTCCTCAAAAATGTTTACTTGATTATTCAAAACATCATTTTGATCTTGTAAAGATTTGTTTTGATTCTCCAAATCTTTGCTTTGTTGATTTGCTTTCTCAATACGTTTTTGACATTTTGCAATCTTTTGATTAAACTCAGCAATCAATTTATTAACTAAATGATCTTTTTCTTCATAATCATTATGAACAACTTCTGACTCATCATCATCTTTTTGAGGCACAACAAGATTTTCATCAAAAATTTTACTAGCAGATACAATTGCATCATGAAAAGTTTCCTGGTCATCATCATTGTCCACAAATAAACCATAATTAGTTTCAGTCTTATCACAACACTCTGAAGTTTCAATTTCATATTCACCTTCAGAATCAAAGAAATAATAAGATACCTTAGCAAGAGTTTCTTTGTCAAATGACGAGCTTTCCTCTGAATCCAGAAAGAACTTTCTATTTTAGCCTGCAAGACCATTAAGCCTTGAGCTTTTGAACTGGAATCACTACTTTACCTCCATCAAGCTTGGTCCTCCAGCAAGAAGCCACTGTTTTACATGTGTTTCTTTTCTAGCAACATCTTTGTCTTGTAGTAGTGGTAGTCCTTGACCTTTTCTTTCTTGAAATCTTTGTAAAATGTCCTTCCTTCTTGTAATTGTAACACTTAACTTTTCTCATATCTTGTTTCTTCCCATCTTCTTTCTTATCCTTCCTTACTTTTTCCTCTACTTCACATACTCCTGGTTATCTTGTTATGTTGATGAAGGTTCTTAAATTGTTTGATTCGTTTGGTTTTAGCATAAAATTTCTTTCCGATTAAAAGCTTTTGCTACCAGACACTATATCGATTTTCAAATCAATTGATAATATTATCATTATTTCTTTCACGCATCTGACTGAACTCCAACTATCTCTCTGCCTTTACACTCAATTTTTTGTTTTCCTCACAACCAAAGCTAAGGATCTCAGTAACAACAACTACTTTCTGCTTAAAAGCCTACTGCTCGTTTCCACATCCACACTATTTGGTTTTGCTTTAGAATAGTTGAAAGAGCATCCCAATGCTTCATATCCATCAGTTCTTTATTGTCTTATCAGTGTACCATATTGTTTTCCTGTTCTTGTAATCAGATTGTTTCAAAAACTTGGAAATTCAACTCACTATTCATCTTTCTTTAAACCTTAATTTCTTCAAATTATGAATAACTTTGAACTATCAAAGATATGGAACAATCAAATGCTCTCCTTCATTATCCTTGAATGTCTCCTACCACAGTACAAAATGCAGCTTTCCCTATCTTGTTCAACCATATACAACCATGCATATACAATTTAATTGCTCCCATAAACTGTATAGTATCGTTGCTGTCGATATAAGAATAAATGTCATTTGGAAGCCCTTGAATCAAAATAGACCTTTCAAGACGATTAATCTTTCGAATCCTTTTCTCTTCAACAGTCCACAATTTTGGGTCCTTAAATTTTGGGTCCTTAAGAACAGGAGGTACATTTGGTGCAGTTCTAGCTAATGACACTTGAGTAACAACAAGAATTAATTGTCAGCATGAGTAATAGACCTTATCAACAATTCACCACCCGTTTGCTTTTCAAGATAGTTCATAAACCTTTCACGCCATTGACAATATTCACCCGATACAACAATGGAATCCGCATTGTCGAACTAACCATAATCACATCACGACTCATCTTGTCTTAAACAAATATTAATACCTCACACTTTCCTTCTAAATATTAATTCATACAAATTTCTTTCGCTAAAATTTGAAATTCACTTTAAAATTCAATTCTAAGATTAGTAAAAATAATTGAAATTTGAAAATGTTAACGTCAATTTTAACCGTAAAAATTTGAATTCCGTCCCAAAATTAGGCCAAAATTTTCACTGTTATACCAAAAACTGAATTTGACATAAAAATTCAATATTAAGACTTTCCTAGAAATTCAGTTTTACTCAAGTTTGCCAGCCATTTTTTACTCAACCAAATTTATGAAATAGTGCAACCAAATTTGGTCCAATCGAATTTGGAAAGTCTAATCAACTTTCAGAAGCCCTAAATCAAATTTCGACTCAAATATAACCCAATCAAATTTTGAATCAAATATAACCAAATCGAATTTCGACTCAAATATAGCCCAATTTAATTTCGATTCATATATAATCCAATCGAATTTCGACTCATATATAACCCAATCGAATTTCAACTAAAATATAACCCAATCGAATTTGTTATACCATCCGAATTTCAAAACCAATCGAATTTTGATCAAAACAGTTATCCAATCAAATTTTGGTGAGCCAATCGAATTTGTATATACCAATCGAATTTCAAAATTCGATTAAAACGGTTTTCCAGTCGAATTTTACCCAAACTCGGACAACACATTTTTTTCAAACGAATTTCACCCAAAATTGAACAAAACCTTTATGAATCAAATTTAACTCAAGTTTCAACTCAATTGAATTTCAAACAAACACAACTGAATTTCACTAAAGTTACACAAAACTCGATCGGAGCGGTTATGAAACCGAATTTCACTAAAATCATTTAAATCTCAATCGCATTTGTTGTAAAATCGTGTTTTCTCACCGTTTTTCGAATTCGTAACTCGTTCAAATCTTTAAATCTAACCGAATTTCAATAACCTTCACTCAATTAAGATCACAACTATTTCTAAACACGATCAAAAGAAACTAAAAACACAAACTTTTTTTCATTTTTTGTTTTTTAATTTAGTTTATGAGTTTTGAAGTCGTATAGAATGATACGTGAATAATAAGACCAAAATAAGCACGAAATAAGAACAAAATAAGCACCAACACCTCTTCTCAATCTCACAAACACGATCAAACACTAATTAGAATCACTAATCCACAAGCTCTGGCGAATGATACCACATATTAAAGCATAGGATCTTGATTGAAGAATATAGTGTGTGTGAATTATGGTGTGTTTAGTGTGTGTATTATTGAGAGAGAGATGTCGAAATTGTCTTTTGATTGAATAAATTATTACATACAATATTGACTTGTGATTTTTGCATGATCACTTATGAAAATAAACTAACCCCCAATTTATAGCTATATAGGTGAGTGTACTTTTCTCTAATTAACAAGTTAGTCTCTTACTTTCTACAAGTACTAAACGGTAGTTCTATTTTTTTTATTTCTAACAAAGGCTGAGCATATTGAACCAAAAACTGATCTGACCCAACAAATCGACCAAAACCCGGCCTAACCGAACTGAACCGACCTTATTTGGTTCTGTTTTTGGTTTTTTTATTTTGGTTCGGTCAGGTCGGTTCGATTCGGTTCAACCGACACTTATTCAGTTCGAACTAACTAAACCGAACCGAACCGACCCAACTTATTCGGTTCGGTTTTGGTTTCTATAGTATATACTAGGTTCGGTTCACGATTGACAGTTTACTCTTATTCGATTTTGGTTTGGTTTTTATCGGTTCGGGTCCGTTCTGAACCGATGCTCATCCCTATTTCTAACAGCTATTTTGTTTTTGTTAGTTAAACATGTGTCATATTTATTTTAATTTCAATTTTATAACTTTTTTATATAAATATAATTTGTATTTTTATTTGACGGAATAAATTTAGTTTGTTTGAAAAATGGAGAAAAAAATTGTGGGTGGGTGAGGCCCAAATGGCTAAGTTGTGGTTTGTTGTGAGTGAGAGGATATTTTGAGGTGTTGTTTTGAAATGATGTGACATTCAGTGGGGGCCCAAATGGATTATTTTTATGTCACCACACCCCTTGCTCTAATACCATCCTTAGTTTTTTTGGTGTTTTATTTATTTTTATTTTTATAATTTTGTGTTTGTTATAAAACTATTAAACAGAAAGTGCAAAACAAAATTATAAAGTTTGACAAGTCAAAAGTATTAAACTGTCAAAAAACACAGAAACGAAACTGAAAAAAATTATGTTATTGTAACACCCCCAAATTTACAACGCATCGGAATATCACTTTGGGGTGCTACTTGTTGGGAATTTTGAGTTACTAATGCCAGCACTACTTTACTACTGCTGGTTCAAGATTGATACTGCTGCTAAAGACTAAAGAAATAGTACTGCTAGTTATATTAGTTAGTACTGCCAGTACAAATGTTAGTACTGTCAGTATAGTTAGTACTGTTAGTTAATAGTTAGTGCTGTTAGTATTATATAGTTAGTACTGCAAAAGTGATATGCATGAGATATATTAGGAATAGATATGCATTATCATTATACGCATTTTGTAAGCCCATTAGGGTTTCCTTGGTGTATAAAAGGAACCCTCCGACATAGTTAAAATGATGAATTCATAGTTAGTTATTATGTAACCTTAGCAGAATATTTGCAATCAATATATTCAAGTTTAGTATTCATTGTTCTTCTTAGTATTGCAAGTTAGATTCTGCATAACTTGTAGTATTCACAATCATAGTTTCTCTTATAGTTAGTTTGGATTTATCCAGGTTAACTAAGCTTTAACAGGCTAAAGAAGATTTGTTCATTGAGACTTCACAAGGGTCGTGTACTGTGAGATGTGGAAATTGTAAGAGAGTCGGTCATATAACTAGGGATTGTATGACTACAGTTACTCCAAACACTCAGAGAGCCCCAGTTGGGAATCAGCCAGGTATTGTTTGTTATGAGTGTGGAAGGCCAGGACATTTTAGGAAAGATTGTCCTAAGTTGAGAAATCAGAACCGTAGAAACAAGATTGGAAACAAGAATGGAAACAAGAGTGGAAACCAGACTGGAGGTAATGAAGCTATAACAAAGGCTTACGCTATTGGAGGAGGAGGAGCAAACCCCGATTCCAACGTTGTCATGGGTACGTTCCTTCTCAATAACTGTTATGCTTCTATGTTATT
>BQNB010045296.1:0-36451 GCA_026074375.1 Tanacetum coccineum
GAAAACATTTGAACTTCTGCTCGAACTTCATTTACAGCCTCGTATCATTATTAAATGACATATCTAAGACCGTAAGTGTTATCGATTTTCAGAAGACATGCCATTATTACCTTTTTTTATATTTTTCTTATTTTTAAATTTTTTTTTTGGTTTTAAAGATTTTATATTTTTGTATTTTTATTTTTATAAAGGTTTTCTGAAAATTAAAAATCTTTTTGGTTTTTCTGGTGTGTGATATATATATATATATATATATATATATATATATATATATAGGGGATCATTCTTTGCAGAACCACTTTTTTGTACAGAACCTACAGAACCACTTTAAACCAATTAGAATTTAGTATCATTATTTTTATTTATTTAATTCAAAAGGGTATAATAGTCAAAACACATTTTGACATTTTTTTTTGAATTTTTTAATTAAAAAAAAGTTTTTTTAAAAACATTTTAATTTTCAGAATTATTATTTTTTATTTATATTTTTTGTATATACTGTTTTTAAAAGAAAAAAAATGAGAGCATATATGTTTTTTTTTATATTGTAAATTCCATGTTTCTAGTGTGCATTTTTAACTTAATATGGTAATTACACATTTGTTTCTTGTGCATATTCTTTAATCTTTAAAATTTATAACACAAAATATAGACAAAAATTGATATCAAATGAAATACATTCCAAATACAAATAACAAACCAAAAACATAAATACAACAACAAAATTTAATATCAAATGAAATACATTAGAAATATAAATCCAACTATATCCATGTTGTTCAAAAACATGTGTGCACTCTTCGAAAAACATATGTGCACGTTTCACTTTCTCTCTCAAATTCATTAGAACATATGAGTACCCTTGCAAGAACATATATGCATGCTTCATTTTTCTCATCAAAATCTTTAAAACATATGAACCTCATTCCAAGAACATATGTGCACGTTGCGCTTTTTCGTCAATATCATTAGAACATATGTGCACGACTTCTAAAAATATATCGCTGCACATTTTTTGTGAGCACCTGATCTTGCTTTAACTGCATATTAAAAAGAGTATACATGATTATTATAATTACAAGATCAGATATAGTATTGCATAATTGACACATTTTTAAAGATGAATAATAAACTAAAAATAAATGCCTCGGACTTGCACCCATTATATTGAAAAGGACGGATTGATTTACCAACACTAGTAACTTTGAAAGTTGTCTGCAACAATTTTCAATTCATAAACCAATTAGATTTAACACAATACAAACCAGAAAATACATGAATGGCCATCTGACCATTTTGACTTAATAAATTAATTGGTTATAGTACTCCATAACATACTCCATAGCATTTATACACATGCTTTGCTTATATCAATTTAGTAAACTAACGTAACACATATTGAAAAGCTAATTCACAGGGATGTGATTTTATTTACTACATATTTGATGACGATGACTATGGTCTGCATCTTTACCGAATCGAGATCCACTTTTGGACCATCACAAGCGAAATAAGTAACAAACAAATTTAGTAAACAATTTCATCCTCATGTATTCTACCAATTATAATCTCAAAAGAAAACACAATTTTAGTAAACTAATATTAAACCTCAGTTTGGCCACAAATGATGTTGTGAGTATTCTATAATAAATAACTATGTCTCATAACATAAAAAATAATCTTCCACCGTGATATTAAAGTCTCCAAGGAAAAAAACATATTTGCAAATTAAACACCATTTTTTAGTATCAACAATTATCAACGAATTGAATAAACATAAAGAATTACCTTTGTCTTGATTTGGATGAACCAAACGTCATGTGCAAAAATAATGAGACTTTACATCAAATAAGATGACTTGTATATTTATCTTCGAGATATTAAGAAACAAGAGTGAAATATGTTTACGATCATTTTCCTTTTGTTTGTGATTGATGGAGATTGTTCAGGTGGCTGAGATATGAATAAAAGTATATTAGGGTTTGAGAGAGGACTATGTGAGAGAGAAAAATATATGGAATAAACCGATTTCATGAATCAGTCATAAAATGTGAAACGGTTTATAAAAAATGAGAATATTAAATTCCCTTAATGCCCTTAATTAATTTAAAAGAGATTTACTTAACATCCTTCTACGTTCCATGAATTACACAAATGGCACAAATCATCTCATCTATTAATAAAATGATCTAATGGTTTTAATTTGGTTCTGTAGGTTCTGTACAAAAAAATGGTTCTGTAAAGAAAATGCCACTATATATATATATATATATATATATATATAGATATAATATATTATATATAATATATATATATAATATTAGTATATATATTAATGTATATATATATATGATATATAGTATACAGGATTTTGAATAGGTACCGACCATATTATATATATATATATATATATAATAATATATATATAGATATATAATAGTATATATATATTATATATATCAACATATATGGAATATAAGACAAGTGGTAAAAGTTATAAAGTGAAGATATGGAAACAAAGGTTAGAAATGGACTTAACAAAGTCATGCAAAGATTCTGTCCAAACTCCGAAAATAAACATATTTATTTTATATTTTTATACCACCACTATTCTTCAGCTTCATCTGCTAATTGTTTCAGGGTTTCCGGCGTAAAACTTCGCATTCCCAGCTTGTTGATGAGAAATTCAATTCTTTCTCTGCCAAGGGCTTTAGTGAAAATGTCCGCCAGCTGATATTCCGTATTGACAAAGTAAAGCTCTACTACTTTGTTCTCAACTTGCTCTTTTATGAAGTGGAATCTGATGTCAATATGTTTTGATCGAGAATGTTGAACATTGTTGCAACATAAAGCAATAGCGCTTTTGTTATCACAATACATTGGAATTTATTGAATCTAAGGCCAAAGTCGGTAATCTGCGATCTCATCCAAAGGAATTGAGCACAACAGCCTGACAAGGCTATATATTCAGCTTCAGTATTAGATATCGCAACGCTTTTCTTCCTTTTTGATGACCAACTAACAAGTCTGTCTCCCAATAATTGGATACATCCAGATGTACTTCATCTAGTATCTTGGCAACCCGCATGATCAGTGTCTACATAAGCTGTTAGAGCAATAGAAGAATTGTAACACCCCCAAATTGGGTCGCAGCAGAATAAGGGTCTGGGGCGTGTTACTTTAATGATCAATAACACAAGATATATATAGAACGCCCAAAAAGTCGTTTAAAACCGATACATTGGATTTAACAAAGTATTTGTTACATAAGCCCAAAGCTTCACTTGTTCAAAATACAAAGATTTCTAGCCCATAACAGATATACAAAATGTAATGCGAAAAAATCTTTAATGCATGATATCCAAATCAAAACCACTAATGTATTCCTTGCACCTCGTGCTTATTGACCTCCTGAAAAATATTGCTTTAAAACGTCAACAATAATGTTGGTGAATTCATAGGTTTGATAAATCGTATATTGTAGGACCATAAGATTTCCTAAGTGTATGATAATGCAACAGATGCAGACATCATATAAATGTAATTACGTTGCCATAAGCTCATGAAACTGAAGCTCGACATGAATGAATACAATATAAATTGCCTACATTACCCATGTTGATGTTCTAACCCACAACATCCTATGTTCGACATGGTATACGTTCATTTGTCCAGTGATAGCTAATCACCCGAACGGGGATGTCAATCCTAATAGATCTATTCATAACATTCACGCTCACAATCCAGTAATTGACAATTCATGATAATGGGCTCAACTAGAGTTATCGCTACTTAGGCAACACGTAATCATAAAGTAAAAGTATCCACTTGTGTCCAATTGTAAAACAATGAATGTTTCTCACCCCAAAAACTTGTAAAACAAAATCATGTAAAATGTGGGTCTATGAACTCACCTTGAATGAGCGTATGTCAAGTATATCACAGAAAATGCGTCACGGTAATGATCGAGTGCAACCTAATCCAATATTGGTCGTATAAGTACTAATCACTTATAGTAACTACTACCATATACAATTCTATATAGCTCAATCACCATCTAATCGTTTTAGTGAAATCATATTTGTAACACCCCCAAAAATGTGTCGCAGCGGAAATATGTCAGGGAGCGTTACTTCATAATACAACAGCTCAAGATACAAGAGAACGACCTCTAAATGTGTCGTTTGTAAAACAATCTCGTTAATTTTCTGAAAATCAAAATAATAGTTGTCCCATAATTGCATCACCATGAAAAACTTAAATGTAAAGACTCCAATGCACATCAAATAATCCAAGCATCTAATTCACCTGAGAAAAACATGCTTAAAAGCGTCAACATTAAAGTTGGTGAGTTCATAGATTAGTTTAAATATGAATGTAAGTTTCAACGAATATATTTATCCACTGTGTCATCACCGTGTAAAATATTTATCTTTATCCATGTAAAATATTTATAAAATATGCACGACCCATTTTATGTTACCAAAAGTACCAATCTTATCCCAAAGATTTTTATAAATAATGCATGACAAATTTAATGTCACCAACATGTTCCAAGTATGTATGTGTCGGGGGGCCCTGTAGTCCCCAACATGATCCGACATGTTATAACGTTCGTTCCCAGTGATAGCTAGTCACCCGAACGGGGGTTGTCAATCCCGAATAGATCTATTTTATATCATTCGCGTGGACATCACGCTATAATGTTCGTTACCTGCGATAGCTTAATCACCCGAACAGGGATCCACACCCGAATAGATCTATTTCATAACATTCGCGCTCACCCTCCAAGTGATTTACAGTTCATGACACTGTGACGTAGACTTGTTGTATGTACCCGATTCGGGCAGTGATACAAATAATGTGTTCCCATCATGGGTGTTCCATCTGCAACACCCGGGCATGTAATGCTTGTTGGCCCCGCAGGCGCCAAACAAATCGTAATCCGAAAATCATTTCAAATGTAAAGTATGCATTTGTGACCAAAGATAAAGTCAAATAATGTATTCCATAGCGAACTATGCAAAATATATCATTACAATCTTATGACTGGTATAACCGCGTTATAGGGAAAATCTCATTATAGTGAAAACCTCAGGAAGAAAGTGTAGTCGCGTGAGTATGTTTGTATAAGTTTCTAAATGTCCGAGGACGGAGTCTCGTTCCTACTATTTGTAATGTTTGATGATTCACATCAACGTGGCTTATGTATGTAAGTACCCAACTTACTTGGCAGTACTAGGATGTATCGCGACCTAAGTCTTCGTACTAGTGGCCCGAAATGAATGGTTCGTCTATCTGTTTCGTCGATAGGTGTTTATCTCGTTTAAAGGGAGTTGCATAACCTATTGGATAAAGTTGTATCAGTCGGACCGGCTCTAGGAACCACAACAGTTAGCGACCATAACTGTCAATATACTATACAAATGGTGAAGGGATATTGCCACTCACTCTGTTAGCTCCACAGGACAGTTTGTGATTGAAAGACTTGCAATGCGCTAAAGTAATAACTTTAGAATGAGATAAGGTTACGCTCAAGTGAGGCCTTAAGATTTTGTGAGTAGTTTAAGACACGATTGTGTCTCTAGGACCCTTTTAACGAATTCTGATGCATTATCGATTTCAGGTTCATACTCGTGTCATTCGGATAACCATTAAGCCCCTCATTTAAATTGTCTTATTTACATAAAGAAGCGTCCAAATATATGTAAGTAAGAAAGATAAACTTATGGTTCTGATGATTTATAATTTATTTATTTATGAAGAGGAGTCCAATCCTTTCAATAAATAAATTATAAATCATCCTACTTAATAATTTCCGTGTGCAATACGCGTACTCTATACCTCAAGGTGGTATGACTTGACGAAGCATTTGTGATGAGTATGGGACGAGTCTGTTCCAAAACTGTCTTCGGACGACAGGGAATGTAAACTACCCAATAATATTCGACTAGAGTTCAAGATAGGTAATGAGTACCTTGGTTAGAGTAAACCAGGTAAAAGTCTCGATGAAGTAATATAGAATTATCATATAAATCCTCCGCCCAGTCAAGACTTGTAATACTTAGATTTATACATAATCCATGTAAACAGAACATGTGAGGGCTTTGTGTAACAAAAGCAATTTTTCATATCAATCTCATATTAAAGTCCCGCCCATACAGTGACTTGTAATAACTTACATTCATATATATTTTTTTTTTCTGTAAACAAATTATAAACGGTCTTCGTGTAGTACGATTATTGTAATAAAGCATGTAGAAAAATAATAATCTTAGGCGCCATTGATTTAATTTACAATGTCTGAGGAACGAAATGAGACCATTGATGCACTCACAAGGTCTAAGAAGTAAGATGAGAACCATTGTATAACTCCAAATGTCTAAAGAAATATGCTCAGGTATTTATATAATAATCTTATATAAATAAAGTGCGATATACGCAAAAGATTGTTAGTATATATATTACATATCTGTATGTCAGTAACACTTAATGCAGCAAGTAATGTAAGCACATAAGCAAGTAGCTGTGTATGCACTTTGAAATGTTTGCATGTGATGCCATTTTTGTGAACGGTTATAGTCTTAGGGGTAAAAATATGGCAACCCCTAGTTCTCTATAACAGTGTCTGATCAAATCTGTAAACACCCCCCATAATATATGACAACGCATCGGAATACCACTTAGGGTGATACTCATAATACACAGGCGATAGATACAAGAGAACGACCTCTAAAAGTGTCGTTTGTAAAACAATCTTGTTGATTTTCTGAAATCAAAATTAATAGTTGTCCATAATTGCATAACCAAGAAAACTTGAATGAAAGACTCCAAAAATGCACATCAAATATCCAAGATCTAATTCACCTGAGAAACATGCTTTAAAAGTGTCACAATAAATGTTGGTGAGTTCATAGATTCGTTTAATTATGAATGTTTAAATCCACTGTATCACCACAGTACCATGTAAAATACCAACAGATTTATAAGAATGGCACGACACCATTTTATGTCACCAAAAGTACCAATATTATCCAAAGGATTTATAAAGAATGCACTAACACATTTAATGTCACCAAAAGTACAATCTTATCCCAAACGACTTTATAAAGAATGCATGACACATTTTATATCACCAAAAGTACCAATCTTATCCCAAAGATTTATAAAAGAATGCTATGACCAATTTAATGTCACCAAATATTTCAAGTATGTATGCCACTTTATTCGAGGCAAACGTAAATTTTCGTGTTTGTGAGTATACAAACAATGTTTACGATTTCTCTATGCTCTATGAAACTGTTGCACAAAATAAAACAGTTAAGAAGTCATATGTATTTGTTTGGGAGGGCCCTGTAGTCCCAAGTGATCCGACATGTTATACGTTGTTTACCTAGTGATAGCTAATCACCCGGGACGGGGTTTGTCAATCCCGAATGATCTATTTTATATCATTTCGCGTGAGAAATCAGCTATGACGTTCGTTACCGGCAGATGCTAATCACCCGAACAAGGGATCACACCGAATTAGATCTATTGCATAACTTGCGCTCACCCTCCCATGTGATTTTACAGTTAATGACGCGGTGACGTTAGACTTTGTATATACCCATCACAGGTGTCCCCTCCAAGAACACCCGGACAGTGATTTAAAGAACATATACTCCCGTTACCGGTGTCCCCTCCAAGAACACCCGGGCAGTAAAGTAAAAATATGTACTCCCGTTACCGGTGTCCCTCCGTAAGAAACACGCGGGCAGTAGTAAAAGTAAAAAATATGTACTCAGTTACCGGTGTCCCCTCCAAGAACACCCGTGGCTCGTAAAGTTAAAAAATATGTACTCCCAGTTAACGGTGGTCCCCTCCAGAACACGCCCGAGGGGGCTAGTAATAAAGTTACGTTTTTTGTCATCAGTCCAATCCGCTTAAGCTAATCCGTAATCCTTTCAAAAGTAAAGTACATATATTTGTGACCAAAAGTGAAGTCAAGTAATATATCCCATAGCGAATTATGTAAATGAGTATGCAACCAATTTGTAATCAACCATGTAAACGCATTTGCAAACAAGCATGTTCTCACCCCAAATATATGTAAAACGAGTAAAACAGGGGAGCTATAAACTCACCTTGATCAAAGACCACGATCAAATAATTCAAATAATTAACAACCGAATCTGCAACGATCTCGGCCACGACCTATAATTATGTTGTTTCTATTAAAATACAGTATTTAAATTGATCAACGATGCGGTCATCGTACGGACGAAATCATACATATTTTAATATGTATAATACATATATTATGGTGATGAGAAATCCACTTGCGCGCTCTTTAAAACTTAACCTTAGTATATTATATGTAATAGATACTATTTTCCGGTCCAATCATAGCTTACGTCGAATATTTACGAAGTTAATTTTTTTAGACCTTCCGTTGTTAGAACGACGTGGTCTTATATATAATTAATGAATTAATAGATTCAACTGATCTTTAGTTTTGATCCCCGCTATGTCTAAATTTAAAACTGACAATCCTCGCGGCAAGGTAAAATGTCATTACGAACAAACTTTGTGTTTCGCCGGAGGCTGAAAACGGTCTCGATAAGTGCTCAAATCCTTTAATTAAATAAACCTGTCAGATGTTAATATAGATTAAAAATAACCTATGTTATACTAAAGTGTTTTATTCGATTTTCACTCCTGTTTCTTCGTTATTGGAGTTTTTTAAAAGTCCCGTTTTTATATCAAAAACGTCCGTCAAAATATAATTTGTGATATTTTGTAAAACCAAAGTCCGACTTTTCAAAGTCTCGAATCCCGAATCTCATGTTCGTTTTTTGCTCAAATGGACCGTTACTAAATCGCGCCAAAGTCCGTTTTTAACTCAAAAAACTTATCATAAAAAATGTGCTCTCTCATGGCTTATAGCTTTAATATCAATTTCCTCGTTTTAGTATTTAATACATATTATATTTAGAGTCGCAAGTATTCATAAGATCTTCATCACATATAACCAATTGATAATGAATGAAACAATCGAAATAATAATGGTGCAAAACAAAACGCACCCTTTTTGTGTCTGATTATCAAACCAAACGAACCCCGGCTGTCCCGGCTTTTTGACAGCCAACACACGCACCCGACCCGGCTGATGGACAGCCAAACGCACCCTCGTGCATATTATAACCCAAAGATGCACCCTATGTGGGTGACTGACCCGAACCCATGCATCCTTGTGGTGCGAACAAAATAACCAAACGCACTCTTGATGGTGTTACTACCACAACCGAACGCACCCTTGTGCGTGGCTGAGACAGCCACACGCACCCTTGTACGTGGCTGACCAGCGGACCAAAAACAAACACCCCTAGCTGCTGTCACTGCCAAACGCACCCTCGTGAGTGGTTGACAGCCTTCGAAAACCAAAACACCTTATGGTGGTCGGTGATGCCAAATGCACTCGTGGTGGTGGCTAGTCAACGAACAGCACCCCTAGGCTGTTTTACAGCAGACCAAACGCCCCCTAGTGCGTTTACACAGCCAAACGCACTCTTTGTTGTTTTATAATAAACCCAACGCATCCTACTCGTGTATAGCCAAACCCACCCTAAGCTGTTATAGAAAACTAAGTTCACCCATGGCTGATCTAATTTTAAATCAAACGCACCATTCGTGTGATATTAACAAACCAAACGTCCCCTTGGCTGTAAACATCAAAACAAACGCACCCCTTTGTGAACAAACAAAAATAAGCGCACCCTATCTGTAGAGAACCAGTCACAAAACGCATCTGTGCTTTATGAAATAAACCAAAGACTAACCTTATGGTCGCTTACACAACCAAACCAAACCCCCCTTGCTGTTAACCCAAAACCGGACGCACCCTCTTCGGGTTGTGGCTGTCCCACAACAAACGCACCCTTTTCGGGTGGTTTTACAACCAAACGCACCCTTACCGGTGCAAAAACCAAAGTACCCTTTTTGTTGTAGAACTAAACCCGACACCCTTTTCGGGGCTGAGGACAAAGCATGCGCACCCTGCTGCTAAGCCACCGAAACAACACCCTTGTGTTGTTTAACCACAAAACGGACGCACCCTTTTTGGGTTTTCTGTCAAACCAAACGCACCCTTGTGGTGTCGGCTGAGCAAGAAAACCAACGCCCTTGTGGGTCGGTGGTATTTGTGGTGGCGGAGGTTGTTTGTTGGAGACGTTGGTGGAGGTGGTGCATCGGTGTGGCGGCTGTGGTGGCGTCGGTGGGCGGTGGAGGCGCGTGTTATAGGGGATCGAGTAGATCCGTTGATGAGGATCACATTTGGTGTTCGCCGGAAAAAGTCGCCGGAAAAGTTTCCGGCGGTGGTGAGGTGTGGCCGGCCGGTGGCTGCGGATATAATGGGAGAGAGAGATGAAGACTTTGTGTGTTTATATATTTAGAGGGAATGAAATTAAGTAAACTTTATATATATATATATATATTAATGTTATAACCAAAAAGTGCGACATAGTCTCAATAGTTTGGGATGCATTATGTAACTTTTTAATATACTTTCAACAACTACCGGTTCCGGACCCGTTTGAAATAGTTAACGGTTGATTCAATACACGAAACTTGCACCATTGTTTTCCAAATCATTTTTCCCATAAAATGAGTATTCACTCGACAAATTTTCGGTAACCGTTTTATAAATTTATTTAAACGGTTTTTATTATTTATTTTGTATATTTCGTATAAACTTGTCCATAATATGCTCTTTTTACTCGAATATTTGCGTCTTTCAACAACGTCATGAAATTAAAATTGTTAAATAATTTATTAAATATTCTTATTTAATAAAACGTGATTAATTCAAAGTAATGTTAATTTATTTTTATGCAGGTACTCGTTCTTGATTCTAAAAATCTTGCTCGAGGGCTTTCAGTCAACCTTGGATGTTTTGGTCTCGGTCAAAACTAAAAAGTTGTCTGGAATATCATTTCACATCAAATTGCTTTAGAGTCCGAGTCGTGAATACGTGATTTAGATGATCGTTCTTATAAGTCAAGTTAGACTTGAAAAGTCAAAGATTGAAATCGTCATTCAAAATTTCGAAAATTCTCGGATGTTACAGTACCTACCCCTTAAAGAAATCTCGTCCCGAGATTAAATTTGTGTTATCCGATTGTGTGACTAAGGAAAGACTTAAGGTTTAATTTTTTTTTTTAAAAAACAAAAAAAAAAATCTAAACAAAAAAAAACTCGTTCTAAACAACGACGTGATAACTCTTATTTCAGCAAAATTCGGTGTTTCTACACTTCTCAATCTACCAAAAATTTTGGCTAGGTTTGTCCAGGATATTTAATCCATCAAAATGGGTATCTCAAAATATATCATTACAGATCTTATGACTGGTATAACCGCGTTATATGGAAAGTCTCATTATAGTGAAAACCTCAAGAAGAAAGTGTAGTCGCGTGAGTATGTTTGTATAAGTTTCTAAATGTCCGAGGACGGAGTCTCGTTTCTACTATCTGTAATGTTCGGATATTACATCAACGTGCTTATGTATTGTAAGTACCCAACTTACTTGGCAGTACTAGGAAGTATCGCAACCGAAGTCTTCCTACTAGTGGCCCGAAATGAAATAGTCCGACTATCTGTTTCGTCGGTGGGTGTTTATCTGGTTTAAGGAGAGTTGCATAACCTATTGGATAAAGTTGTATCAGTCGGACCGCTCCAGGACCCAACAGTAGCGACCATAACGTCAATACTATAACAAATGGTGACGGGATATTGCACTCAGTCTGTTAGCTCCACAGACAGTTCGCGATTGCAAGGACTTGCAATGGCAAAAGTAATAACTTAAGAATGTGATAAGGTAGCTCCAAGTGAGGCCTTAAGATTTTGCTGAGTAGTAAGACACGATTGTGTCTCTAGACCCTTTTAACGGATTCTGATGATTATCGATTTCAGGTTCATACTCGTGTCATATCGGATACCATTAAGCCCACTCATTTATAATTTCTTATTTACATAAAGAAGCGTCCAAATTTATGTAAGTAAGAAATGATAAACTTATGGTTCGGTGATTTATAATTTATTTATTTAAATGAAGAGGCGTCCCAATCCTTTTAAATAAACAGATCATAAATCATTCTACTTAATAATTTCTAATGCAACACGCGTACACACAAAGTTTTCAAGGTGGTGAATGACATATCGATGCAGGTGCTCTAATGAGTATGGGACGAGTGTCTGAAACTCGTCTTCGGAGATGGAGAGCGAAACAATCAGGGAAATCGACATAGAGTTCAAGGCAGTTAATGAGTACTCGATTTAAAGTAAACAAGATAAGGGTCATTATGAACGAATCAGCATAGCGATTATCATATCAATCTTCCTATTACAAGTCCCGCCCATACAAGACTTGTAATACTTAAATTCATACATAATCCCATGTAAACAGAACTGTGACGGGCTTTGTTAACATAGCAATTATCATATCAATCCTCATATTACAAGTCTCGCCCATACAAGACTTGCAATACTTAGATTCATACATAATTCCATGTAAACAAAATTATGACGGTCTCTGTGTAATACAATATAGTATAACGCTATGAAGAAAAATAATATCCTTAGAGACCATTGTTTAACTTACAATGTCTGAGAACGAAATGAGACCATTGTGCAACTCACAATGTCTAAGAAGTAAGATGAGACCATTGTATAACTCACAATGTCTGAGGTATAATTGAGACCATTGTGCAACTCACAATGTCTTAAGAAATGCTCTGGTATTTATATAAATAACTCTTATATAAATAAACGTGCGATATACGCAAAAGATGTAAGCATATATATTACATATATGTATGTCATGTAAGCACTTAAGGTAACAAGTAACCTAAGCAAGTAAGCAAGTAGTGTGTATGCACTTTGAAAATGTTTGTTGTGATGCAATGTTTGTGAAAACGGTTATAGTCTAGGGTAAAATATGCAACCTAGTTCTCTATAACCTTGGCTCTGATACCAATCTGTAACACCCCCAAAAATGTGTCGCAGCGGAAATATGTCAGGGGGCGTTACTTCATAATACAATAGCACAAGATACAAGAGAACGACCTCTAAATGTGTCGTTTGTAGGATTGATTCTTGCATAACTAAACCTTACACATAGCTCAGGAATTCTATCATTGAAGTGGGAATATCAACAACTTCTCCATCTCCAACTCCAAATCAAGGTGAAATTGATCGGTTGACAGTTTCACTCTCGACCCTGTTGGTATAATCGGACCAACTTCCTCCATTCCCAGAGGAGCATCAGAGGAGTTCAAGCAAACAAAAGGGATGTTCAAGTGTTTCGGTCATTTCTTCTCTAACTTTGGGAAGAAGAAGAAGTAGGTGTGTGCTAAACCAGTATTATGTCTTTTAACGATTTGTTTGGTAAAACATCTTAAGATGTGTTCTAGAATGAATTTCTGTTATTATTATATGACTTTGTATGCTTGAATGATGGTTTGTGAACAAATGTATAGGATTATGGCTTGCTTGTAAGCTATTTGTGCTTCTCTGATTTAAATCAATCTTTCTATAATTAGGGAGTGTTTAGTTATTTGAATTTATAGGCTGCTTAGTTCTTAGGTATTCTGAAAACCTCGTGAAACATCTAGGAATATAATTTGATTCACTCTTTTCGGAAGAAAAATAGCTTAAGAGATCTCTTGCCGTGTTTTTGAGAATTTTTTAATTTATAGGTTCCTTGCATGCAAATGCCGGTACCATCTGCAACAAAGAACGGTTCCTTCATGCAGATGGAACCGCCCTGGTCGGTTCTACAGTGGGCACTTGGCTGTTGAGGTGAGCAAACTTTTAATTCTAACATCATAATTAGGCTAGTTTTATCTATATTAAGGATGTCCAATAACTTGTTTTTGACTTATTTCACCTAAAAGCACTCCTAATGATTATTTTTAGAGAAAAAAACTATTGGTATAAGATTTATTATTTTGCATCTGAGTAGGGGGGGGGGGGGGGGGGGGGGGGATATACTATCCTATAAGTAAAGACCTTGTTTGATCTTGTAATCACCATCATCTCATCACTAAAGACCTATGATTATTATCCTTAAAACCACCATCACTCACCACCAAAAATGGCCTCTAGTGCATCCTCATCCACCAAGAACTCCGCAAAGAAAACAAGCTAGAAATACCATATTGACATTATCATCAAATGAAGCATCCCTATACAAGGAAAACATTCCCATTCCCATAAAACTCCACACTACTATTGTATTGTCTCTCTCCTACCAAACATTAGCCAAACCACTCCCACATCACTATCGAAGCTTCACCGTTGCACCTCGAAGACATGTGTTCTTCTCATCCTAGCTCACCTATCGTAACCTCACCCTTACTTGAACTCCTTAGAAACTTATCGCTAAGAAGCTCAAATCCACACCCTCCAACACTAAATCAAAATCCCAACCAAACACTCCTCAAACCTCCCCCTAATGGGACTTTGAGCCATTCTTTCACCAACCCAAACCTCTCTAGGAGAAGTAATCATTGTGTGCTTAACCGAAACCATTTTGGTCTTCAAGAACAATCCTTGAAGAAATTGTGGCAAACTCCCAAGGACTTGTCCCAAAATATTGAATTCGCACTCTACAACGCACAAAATGTGCATGCAAATAGTTTTTATCCTTCTTCACATACCTTTTCACAAATGCCACATCTACCATCATTACTCTATCTCACTAACATTTCAACAACCGCTATCCTACCATTTTAACCAATCTTTCCCCCATCTCAAACCTTTGTCCCCTAGATCAATCTCTATGTATGGAACTTCTTCCTTTACTTAATCTCAAGAACACACATGTCCTTATTACCAACGCACTTAAACCCTTGGTTGCATGAAGTTAGGCGACGAAATACGTTCATGCTAAACCACATTCGTTGAACGTCTCAAACAGCCCCTCTACCAACCCAAAAACCATAAAATAGTGATCACAAGCTTCATGGGGATCTTAGGAATTTTATTTAGATTAGTTAAGTTCGAAACTAGGCTGTGGATTTTTAGTTTTTCACGTTTTCTAAGAACATTGTCTTTTTTTACTTCATGGGTTTTTAAGTTCTTTGGTTATTATCAAATATTTAGTTATGATAATGTGTTTTTTTCTCTCTTTGAGACCATTATCTTCTCTCAGTCATGCTGAGTAGTTGTGTCTTGTATTGTTGAATTGATTATGAATTGAGTTGATCAACTTTATTGAATTGTTGTTCTCCAGCCATAATCGTAGGAAAGCTGCCTATTAGGCTTCGGTGTCCGGTTCCATCCCATAAGGAAGGTCCGATTCCTTCGAGCTAAAGGAACCCCACGGGAATCGGCTACACATGATTTAGTTCATTTTTTTCTCATGAAAGTTTTAGAAATATCTTCGACTATTCTTGCAGGTTTTCCCCGAACCAAGGGGAGCTTATGATTTGATCTTGAGTCATGTTACTAACACTTTTCTTTGTAGCATTCAAAATCCATTTGGATTCCTTTTTCTTTAAAGGGGAGCATAGCATTTGATTTGTTTCTAATCATCATTTGATCCTATTTTCATCGTTTCCTCTCATATTTATTCTTTATTATCATTGCATAACTATGGTTAGTTTTTCTTTGACGCTCTTTTTGTTTCGACTAAAAGGGGGAGAAGGAAGTGAAAACTCTAATTTAAAACTTACAAATTTTATAGTTTACTTTCAATAAGTTTATGTTTGGTCATCAACAAAAAGGGAGAGACTGTTAATACAAATAAGTTGTAAAAGCATTTATTTATATTTAACGATCTATTGTGGCTTTGTCAATGACAATCATATAATCATCGAAAAAGAAGAAGAAATAAGTTAATAAGTTTTAAACCATAGTTTTTAAACTAAAATAATCATTAAATCATTTCATCACTCATTCATATTCACCTGTTTATTCATATCCATCGTTTCATTACACGTCATTATATGTCACATTTTCAAATACACATCTAATATTAAATGTGTCCTCTATACTTTTCCAAAATTAATTTGTTACCTTGTTTAAAATATATCTTTAGTTTTGTCTTTCAAACAAAGTAAATATTTAGAATTCACAAATAGTCTTAATACAATTAAATCATATATTTTTTATATAATGAATAAATCATTTTACACTTTCTTTGTTTTGAAAGTCATGTATATATTTACATCATAGGAGACATTAGCATACAAGATCTTACAAAATATTTTAAGATTTGACTATCTAAAATTCGGATTTTGTGTCAGATTGCCGGTTCTCTTCATTTACACTGGCCACTTCCCTTTTGAAAAAGGAATTGCCTAGAACCGGTGAAAATTTCAGCCGGTTCTCTGTTTTACATGGGCGGTTCCTTTTTGAGAAAAGAACCTCCTAGAACTGGTGAACTACATCAGCTGGTTCTCTGTCTTTACACTGGCCGGTTCCCTTTGAGAAAGGGAACCACGAGAACCGTGCTACATTTTCTGTTTTTGCCTATTTCTCTTGTTTTTTGCATCCATTCACTCATACATTTCATCTTGAATTCATCTAACCTCTGATCTCAAATCATGTTTCATATCATATTAGAGATTTGGTGATTTTATTAATAGGTGAAGTTGTATTGAGTTTGCGGTACGAGATCAAGCTTCAAGGTTCACTTGTCGCAGGCATTTTCCATCACATGAAGATCTAACTACTGATCTTGGATCATCATTTTATAGATCATATTCATTCAAATCAATTCTTGGAATGTGTCGAGGGTGTTTACCAAAATACTAGTAGGTTAGTAAATGGTATTTTGGTTGTATGTTCTGAGGTTGGTTCTACCTATGTTAGAACTTGGTATTTAGCTTAGTACCAAATAAAAGGTAAGCATTGTAGGGTTGGTCCTTCTCACATTAGGGACCTCGGTATTTCAGCTTAGTACCAGATATAAAGGGTAAGCTTAGTAGGATTTGGCTTCTTCCGCTGATAGGACTCAATATTTAGCTTAGTACGATTAAGGTGTGAACAACATTGTGGGCTTCTTCAACCGATTGAGGAGGTTGGTGTGTTAAGTGATACGAAACTCTCGATTAGGCGATCTGGGAAGTGGGAGTAGGGCAAGGAAGGTGTCCTTGTAGCTGAACCGCTATAAATACTTGTGTCGTATATCCTTTACTTTTACTTCTTGCTTGTCTCGTTAAATTGATTATTTGTCTTTTAAGCATTCCTAGATCTAATAATATTTCAAACAATTAACAAAGAATATTTGAAACGAAAATTTTAATTGGTAAAACTATTCAACCCCCTTCTAGTTTTCCATAGAGGACCTCACCCGTCATCAGAGTGTGATGACAAACCGATGGGAGGTCCCGAAGAAGAAGCTAACTATATCTACGGAGAAATAGAGGGGATACTACTATGTGGATCGTAATAGAGGGGGGTGAATACGATTTCATTTAAAACTTAAAACTTTTGTTCAAACAACCAATCAAGTATGACGTAACTTGAAAGATGTCCATAATAGATCTATAACAATAAATATACTAAAGAGCTTATAACAAACATATCACACAAACACAATATATAATACAAACATAGACGCAATGTAAATATAAATATAAAGCGATAAAAGGAAATATAAATGTAAAGCAATAAATAAAAGAAAGCGTAAACTGAACACGATGATTTATAGTGGTTTGACTACGATAGTTCTCTCTCGCCCCTACTCCACTCCCTGACTACCTAACTCGAGAGTTACTTCACTAGATCAACAAGCTCCTTTTAGGCGGAGAAAACTGTACAACGTCGCTTATACTTTATCCGGTACTAAGCTAAATACCGAGTCCTACTTCAAGGTAGAACCAACCTAACGTCGCTTACACTTTTTCCGGTACAAAGCTAAATACCGAGTCCTTCTTCGGGTACAACCAAACCGTTATGTTTTATGGCCCAACATAACACACCTTGTGTTTTATGGCCTAAACACATAAACCAACTAATATCTAGTTTGTTGTATAATGAATGATACACACAAAGGTGTATAATGATGATCCAAGACATAAGTGTCAATTGGATGTAAAAGCCTAATCTAAACATCAAGATCACTAAGCATGATGTTGTTGATGAAGATGACAAGTCTCTTTGCTTGTTGTGATAGATCTTCATATATGTGGTATTGGTGGATGAGAATGGCAAGACCTCCAAGCTTGCTTTGAATGGATGATCATGTAGAAACATGCTTGCAACAAATAAAAGTTAAAGTTTATGTCACAGGGTTAGTGTGGTTTTAAAGACATGATTAATTATGTTTTTGCATTATAAAAACTTGATTATAATGATCCCTAAATGTGTGAAAATATGTGGGAGAAAAGGTGTGAAAAGTGTTACTAAAAAAGTATGCAAATAGATGGTATTTATAGAAATAACAAATATGCCCGTTTTTTGAAAACCCATGGATCCACGGATCTAGGCATGGTGGATCCGTATGTTTTGGTAGGTCCGTGGGTGTGTTGTTTCAAAAAAACTAGTTGTTATTTTGTCTCTTGTGGTTAACCAAATATCTTTACAAAATCTCTTAATTGTACTTTAATATCATATTAAGTACTCACTTCTAGAATGTTAACCTTTTTCTAAGATACTTAATGTACTATGTAATATATTTAATATTATTTTGAATTTGCTTCTAGAAGGAAAATCATTTTAATCATAAGAAATGAAAGATTTGCAAGATTTAAAAATATCTTATAAGATTTGTTTTAAAAAATGGTTAATCTTATTTTGTTATATTCACTAATGCAGCTAGTTAATTATTAAGTATGTGTTTACTTGAAATCATTTATATATTGGAGATGTAAGTAAGCTTACATGAGTTTATGCAAATGATTAACTAGTATGCATGACAAAATGGGTTTTGTAGTTTATAAAAACGTGTTCCTATTTGTATGAAAATAGCAAACTGAGTTTCAAAAAAGAATGATTAACCTTTCCCTGAAATATTTTAGTGATTTTAAAAAGTTTTTAATCATTCTCATGGTATGTTAAATGAGTTGATCTAATACAACTAACAAAACATATTCGTACTTTTGTTGAAGGACTCGAGACGTCGAGAGGTGTTAATGAATGTATGCGTTGATGAGTTGTGGTCACGAGTAACTTGCGCTTTTACGTTATGTATTACAAGTTACTTGTTTTTCATTATTAAAACCAAAGGGACTGTTTAGTTTAAATATCGTAATATTTGCACTAATAGTCTCACCTTTTTGATGATGACAAATATGTAAACCGTAACACATAGTAAAATTTTAAAGTTACTTGTTTACACTTCCTTCTCCCCTGTGGAAACTAGAAGGGGGTTGAATAGTTTGCAGGTTAGTTGGCGTATTAAAATTTTACTTCTAAATTTGTTAGATTCGAGTATATGCTTAATCAATTAACAATATGAACCAATCAAGATAATTATCTACTTGTAATAATACACAAAACAATATTAGCGATAGAGGAAAGAACGATAAACCAAGACACCAAGATTATGTGGTTCGTCTACGATAGCTCTTTCTTCACCCTTACTAACTCCTAGTGTATCCGACCTTAAGATCTCACTATGCAACAAGCTCCCTTCAGGCGGATGGGAAAACCGTTGTTTACACGTAGCTTACGTTATTTTCATGACACTAGTTATGTAGTGGCGGTCCTAATCTTAGCTAGAACCAATCTACCACTTTACAAACTCTACCCAATCACAAGATCTACAATATCGGGTTACACACTATCTGATTCATACAATCACCCCACCCCACAAGATAATCAAAATGAGATATGGATCTTAGAGATGAGAGGAGAAATCACTAATCTACAACCCACTTCGTTTTCTTGACGAATATACGAGTGTTCTTTTCTTGCATTGATAGAAGAAGGAAGAAGGTTAGAAGATGATTTTGATCACTTGTAACAAGATTAAAAACTAGTTAGTGATCTAAGAGATTTAGTCGAGAGAAAGAAGTTTTTGAGAGAGAGATAAGATAGCTGAAAAATTCGTGCAAGATGTAGTGTTATTTTTGCTGAGTATAATGCAATATTGATAGTCAGGAAATCCTAATGGCATCTGGTGGCGGTCCCGGCGGTCCTAGATATATCTGGGTGCCGCCACTAGACTAACGCCTATTATTTTTTGTCTTTTTATGGTGAAGGTTGATCCTGGTATGTTATTTTCTGTTTGGGGGGGGGATGAATTCAAATTTATGTTTTTAAATAAAACATTATTATTATTAATAAAACTATTTTATGTATTTTTTTTTGGTAAAAAATAATAGTTTTAGAAATGTAGCTAATTAAGAAGAAAAATTATTTTTCTTGATCACTATTCATTGTCTAATGATTTGTTTATCCATTACCTTACAGTGCTTTATCCGAAATGGATAGTTTTATGATTAATAACATTAAACATTTAGTTTTTTCGTGATGTTTTATATTTGTCATCTTCAAAACATAGAGAAGTCGAAAAATATAAATAAGGTTTTTAAGCATTATTTGTATTAACAATCTCCCCCTTTTTTGTGACAAAAGATAAAATCATTTTTGTATTTAAAATAAAATTTTCAGTTATTAATGAGTTTTAATCCATATTCTCCCCTTTTTGTTGATCCAAAAAGTTTAAACGTTCGAGATATAGAGAGAAAGAAATCGAAGACTCAGACTCCCTCTTGGTGTATACTCCCCTCGTTATGGTTGAGGTAACCAAGGAATCGATCTTATAGTGCTTTTGCTACAAAAACCAAAGTTAGTTAAAAATTTCAAGTGCAAGGAAGAAACATTTCGAAAACAAAGTAGCAAGATTACCAACAAATAGTAATAAGATAAATTCATTTATTAATAGCAAATTCTCACAAGGCATAAATTGCTAATAATACTTAGAAATGACACGACAAATTCATACTTAAACAATATGCATATTACAAGATAATTTAACTAAGCATGTCATATGGAGACTTTTAAACTAAAGCTAGACTAGTTGATTCTTGATGTCTAGGAGATGCTTTAACTAAAGGATATATGATTTTTAATGTCGAGGTGATAAAGGAAAGGTTGGTGTGGAATTGTTTGGTGGAGCACGACTTTGAGTTAGGAGGGACTCAAGTCGATGGATGTCATCTCTTAATTTATGAAAGAGAGTTTGGGTGTGCATGCAACAATGACAAAAGTCAGAATAAAATATGACTTGGTCATTTGTGACGGGTGAATAATGGTAGTTGATGGTGAAGGTAGTTATGGAGGGGTTTGTGTAGATGCATTTGCTACATGTTGTAGTTCAGTTTCAATGATGTTAGATAGGTGATGAAGTTGGTTTAGTTCATTCATGATTTGCTCCCTAGTTTGATTTTATGATTGAGTGGTTTGAGATGAGGGGTTAGCAATGTTAGGAGATTGTGGTGGTGAAACATTGGGTGAGAGAGGAGGCGAATAAGGTAGAAGGGTGTTGTGTCTCCAAGTGTCTATGATAGACTTCCGATGTCTTTCTCTATAGTTTTGAGAAGAGCGAGAAGAGGACATAGCAAGTGAAGAGAGGTTGAATGGAGATACATGAGATAAATGTGATACAAGGATGATGATTTTATAGGAAAGATTTGGAAAGACATGGGGTTAGGAGATAGATATTCTAAGAAGTGCTTGGCTAAACATAGAAAGTCCAGCAAGGTCTAGTGTAGGGATGGTCAAAGATACAAAAAAGAGAGAACATTAAAAGTTTTCGTGACCCTGATGTCGGCAGTCCCATAAACAGTCAGCGGTCCCAGATATATTAGGGGCTCGCCGTATGTATTTGGGGGACGTTTTTTAAGGTTACCAAATTTTCCTAGAATTCTCTGTTTTCTATTTTGTGGAGAAAGGAGAAGGCTAGAGAGGATTGTGTTTCAACAACTCTTATTTCCCAAGAATCAACTAATTTAGTCAAGTATCAAATAAGATAGATAATATAGCCTAATTCCATCATGCAATTAAAATAATAACACGTTTAGCTAAGAGAGACATAAGTGTTAGCCTCATTATATTGAGTAGAAAACTAGGGAAGCTCGGGTCACTCAACGAGGGGGAAGCTTCGGTCTCTTATTCAATATAGTTGTAATAGGCTAGTTACGGGTATCAGGCTCGTTATTTAATCTAATATTGTATGCGTTGCAGGCTTAAGCCCAAGTCATCCCGAGCCTGGCTTAGTAGTAAACCAC
Source organism: Tanacetum coccineum (assembly GCA_026074375.1). Lineage (NCBI taxonomy): Eukaryota > Viridiplantae > Streptophyta > Magnoliopsida > Asterales > Asteraceae > Tanacetum > Tanacetum coccineum. Next base: position 22,222 of record BQNB010045296.1, read on the forward strand.
ACGGTCTAAATATTGGTATAAATACCCCTCTCCAAGTGTGGAGAGGGTGTTGGTTCACTTTGTATTTTTCACAAGTTTAATCAACCATCTATTTTCTCTCTACTTTCTCTCTCTTGTTTCTCTCTCTAAAATTCTCCTTATTTCCTTTCTATATTTCTTATTCAATCAAATGGCGAAGTGAATGTGATTCTGGGTTCTGACATTTGGTATCACTCGCCACGGGTAGGTTTAGCGATTACGTTGTGGTAGTTTCGTTTAAAGCTTCTTTCGGCCTTATTTTCTCTTTCTTAGTTTTTTTACGTTTTAAAAAACTCAAAATTTGGTATTATAATGAAATACAACATTCTGAGCAATCTGAATCCATTAGTAACACATGTGTAGTGGAAACGGGTGATAGTAATGCCATTCCTGATTCACCGGATATGTGTGATAATGATATTCAGAATGACCAAAATGCTGTAGAATGTGATGATGAGCGTGTTGCGCTTGCTGACTCAAGAAAGCAATTAAAGAAAGCAAACGCAATTAAAAGATTCAAAAGCAATTAAAGAAAGCAAATGCATCATTGACTCAAGAATTGACTGAGTGCAAATCTATTCTTGCGGAAACTAGTAGAACTTTGGGGGAATCTAATAGTATTCTGGATAGTATTCTCGTTGCACTTCAAAACAAACAGACTGAGCTTGAGAAGTACACAGCCTTTAATGACTCTACCGTTGATTATGACAAACTTGAACGTAAGTTAAATGAACTCTAGGACTATTAGCTCAAAAGGACATTGACATAAAAGAAGGTTTAAAACTTAAAGCCTACGAAATTTCAGTTGTCCAAGAGAAACACGATGAGTTAGTCAAACAGAGTCTTTTAACTAAGTCACATTACGAAGGTCTTGTCAAAGAGAAAACAAAGGTCATAACGGATTTGAAACTTAAGGAAGAAAAAGATATTGACAAAATGATTTCAATGGAAAACCAATTAAAGTTTTTGAATGAAATTGTTTACAAAAGGAGTCAATCAATCCAAACCATTCATATGTTAGCACCCAAATGCCCTACATTTAATGGAAGACCTACCTTTGCTAATCCAATGTACCTCAAAAAGGCTCAAAATGAGAAACCATGTTTGTATGAGATCCCACATGACCAATCTGATCCTGCAAACAGACTCGTCCCCGATAGGGAAGAGATTCTGACTCTTGAAGAAGAGAGTCGATCAAAATTGAATAAAGACTTAGTGAAACCCTATGACTACACAAAGTTAAATAGTCTTTATGAAATTTTTAAACCCCCGACTCAGCATTATGAAATTCAGTTCGCACAGGCAAATGAAATAAGAAAGAAAATGTGGAGAAAATCATTTGTGAAAACAAAACCAAATATTTTCAAAAACATCGATTTCTTACCAGTGTCAAAATCAATAAGCAAAAGTAGACAAGCATACAATGTCATGACGAATAACATTAATCATCTGAAAGAAATTGTCGATCAAGCACGCCGTTAGGGAACAACAACCAACACCGTCTTCATCTTCGTAACCCAACTGCTCAAGATATGGAAATCCTAGTTAAGACATGTGATCACTTCTGACTATACTCTTTAATATATAGTAAATATATATAAAATATACTTATAAATATATAAAAAGAAAGGTAGGAATCAAAAGATCTCAGTTATAATAATCCGGAAGTATGATTCCCGGGTCGTTATCCCCGATGAGGAAAGCAATTGAAAGTCGAGAGTCATTTTGAGAATCGATGCTTGAATGGATAAGATTGATATTGGTTATCTAAAACTACAAGAAAATTAAGGCAAAAACTTAAAAATACTTAAGGGAAGAAACTTTTTCAGCTAAAAAAACTAAAACGGGCGGGGAACCCTAAAACTGGCTAAAAACCCTAAATTTCCAAAAATAAACCTAAAATGAATTTTTCACTTTTAATAGACTCTAATTAACTAAAAAGTAAGATTAAAGAAAACTAGAACAAAAACGGAGTTGAATTGAGCTTAAAAACACAAAAAACGTGAACGGAAATGAATCTCGTTCTTTAAATAATGAAATTTTGCAAATTAAACCCCTACGATAAGCAAAACTATTTATTCCAGGAACATATATAAAGAAAATTTTCTAAAAAAGAATTATATTTTTATTGACTTTTTTATAATTTTTTATGAATTAAAAACGATTTTAAAGAAAATTAAATATAAAAAAATACAAAACGTTTTATAAAATTTCTGAAAAAATTATAAAAAATAGCTTGAACAACGAGGAATCTAAAAAAATAAGATTGGGAACACAGCTTATCGAATAAGCTGTGTAATAAGCAAAAACAACTTATTATACCTAAAGAGCTAAAGTGCATATAACGAATTGATTTTGCATTACAAAACTGAAAAAGACCCCAGGGCACGTTGGAAGGGAGTGTGTGTTGTGAGGTGTTATAAAAGGTGAGGATGTTGAGGTCAGGGATTCGAGCCTTGCTCACCCCCGACTTCCATCTTCCCTTTTTTTTAGAAAAGCTCTAAAAAACAAAGTTGTAGGTAAGCTGAAAATAAGCTACTTTAATAAAGACAACTATTTTTGAAAAGCACTAAATAAGCTGAAAAACAGCTTATAACTTGACAGATTAGACTTAACTATATTTTTGGTGTTTTACCAAATTTAATAAGCTAAAATCTAAGATAAGCTAGTGACTGTGACTAATTAAACTATAAGCTACTGAAAACTTACCTAACAAGCTTATCTAAGCTAGAAAATAAGCAAAAAGAAGAAGTTAAAAGCTAAGAAATCAAATAAGCACTGATTTGAAAACTGAAAAACAATCAGGCAAATAAACAGACTTATGACTTATTTTAAAGCACTCAAATGGAAACTTAAGACAAAAAGCTTATTACCACCTTAAACCTTGACCTAAAAATCTTCTTGAAAAAGCTTTTGGAAATCATTTTGAAACTTAATTGCTTAATGAAAAAGCTTCTTTAAAACTGCTTAAGTACTCAGAACTTGCTGATTTTTTTTTGTTTGAAAGACAATAGCAACTTTTGAGCTTAAAGACAGATAACAAATAACTTAATTTGAAAAAAGCAAGTTGGGACAATGATAATGACCTAAGAGCTACTTATGTTATGAAAATCAAAACCTAAAAACTACAATTACCCCTCCCTCACTACAAGGGTTAAGCCCTCTATTTATAGGCCCGATAGAAGGATCTAGGCCCTTGGCTTGGTTTTTTTGTGTGAGAGGAAAAGCAGCATCAATCTTGGCCTTCTATCATATTTGTGCTTCCATCACAACCCTTGATTGTGTCCACGCAATCATTCCCCAATGATTGCCTTGGATCGCCAACGTGTCAGGTGCCAAAAACGTCATCCATTGCATCATTTAAGCTTCTAGAATGTGGGTTAAGTGGGTTTAACCTCGGGGTAAGAGTAATTTTGGGGATGGAGGGTGAACAGTAACAATGGGGGAGTGAGCGGGAAAATAGGTTGCCTGTTTGTTTGGTGCAGGGTGAGAGTTTGGTGGATTGGCAAGAATGGTCCCTCCATTTTATATGAGTATATGCATTAAAGGTCCTTGGTGGTATATTTGTGTTTGCACCGTTAGTCCTTTTAGGACTAACGGGGGTGTTATAAAGGGGGTTGTGGTTAACGGGAGTTATAAGGGTGATGGTGGGCTAGTTGTTGGGCCGGGTATTATAAAAATTGGACTTGGGCTTTTATTTATGTTTAAGGTGTATAAGATATAAGTGGGCTGTCCCGGGCCCACTAGGTGGGTACGGGTGGGCCCACTTTTGGCAGTTTAGGTTTTCGGGTTCGGTTTTCGATGCTCTTTCCAAATCCACTTCCCGGGGTTGACTTTGACTTGATTTGACTTTGACTTTTTGTTGACTTTTGGCTTTGACTTGACTTCTCTTTCACGCTCTTTCCGTTCTCGTGCTCGATTTTGTCGTTTTGGCTTCGATTTTTGTCCTTTTCTTGGATATCCATTACCTGCATAATACAAATGTAAAACATACAAATACAATATATTTTTGGTACGTTTTTAGTCATTTAAGTCCGAAAAGGTATGTGTAATTAAACACATACCAAAATCCCCCATACTAAGATATTGCGTATCCTCACGTAATGCTATAAGTAAACACTTACAAAACTAAGAATCTCGATCCCCCTCGACTAATTACCTCGAAAAGTAGCTAAGTGTTCATCGAGGGGAATTAAAGAATCAAGAGTTTAGAGAAGCCCTATTTTTACCATTTTAAGGATATACACTTATTACCACTAATATTTTTGTATTTTTCCTATTTTTTTATATTAGGAACTAACTAATTTGACTTTCGTTATTTTCATAACCGTTAGGAATCATAGAATAAGATGCATTTCGATCCGAGAATGCCCAAAAAAGGATAAATTCATCGTTCCCGACTTTTCACTTATCCAAACCAAGCTTAAAACAAAATCACAGTTAAATATCAATTAAGATGCCAACACCACTCATATTTGCAACTTGTGAACTTTTCACTCCCGACAATTATTATATCTTAGGTGAATGTGCTATTTTGAATTTCAACCATGGATTAACGTTTCGCAAAATTCTATGCTTCACGTTCCACCCGAGAATAATAAGTTTGAAGGCAAGATCATCCCATGTAGCGACTTTCGTCTCGGCACATCCCAACCTTGTGGCTAAGGGACCAGGCTTTTGACACCCCACAGAGACTAGTATCGGGACTCACAGACCTTAGGTTTCAAAAACTCTTAGGTTTCCCGTAAAAATAATTTAGATTAGTCAACAGTTTCAAAAAGCCATATTTAAATTTAACAAAAAGAGATCTATTTATTAATTTACACTTACTATTAAAAATTTATGCAATTGTAACCCTCGACCTTTTAGAAGGCTGCAACATCGGTTGTGAGCCGGCAAGATACAATAAACTTTTATCAGTCTTGCATTTTTATTCTTACTATGGGCTTTCTTTAGAAGGCTGTAACATCGGCTGTGAGCCGACAAGATACAATAAACTTTTGTCAGCCCACAGTTTATATTTATTATATTTTTTTTCATTTTTCATTATTTTTCATATTATTATTATTATTATTATTATTATTATTATATTTTTTTTATATAGAGAAGACTTCTTTTTGAAAAATTCAAGTATAAATTTGAACTAAGACTAAAATTTTTGCTATACACTACATAAAAATTGTTGATTTAAGTTTACTCTCAAAAAATAGCACGTATATTAATCTGCTTAGAAGCTTATGGGAGAAAAATCCACAAATTACATACCGAAGCTCATAAAGCTTTTTCCAAATAATCCTTGTTTTGCATCCACTAATAATCAAAACTTTATCATTTTTTCGTTCTTTGCGACTTTTCTCGCGAACGCTTATCCTAAACGTGAAGGAAGATGTAGAGCTCAACACGCTCGATCGGATCAAAATTTATTTTTATTCTATAGCAGGAAAGTCACAATTGTGACCAAAAAAAAAACATTATTTTATTTTTGAAATTTTTAAATTTTTAATGTTTTTGAAATTTGGTTGGTAAAACAGAATGACGTGAAAACAAAGTGCTGGCACAATCAAATCGGTAATTCATCCCCAATATAGAATTTAAAATTGTCCTCAATGTTTTTGAGGGTATATCTATGTAAATCCTAAGCCGTTTATAAGTATGTTAACGAGGAGGATAGGACTTGATCACCGAGTTTGATGAAAAGCGTTTTTGATCTGTGAAGTCATGGTATCCCCTTTGTTTGCTCTTTATTAGATCAAAGGTTTATAAAACATTGTTTTCTCTTTATAGATTAAAGAGTTCTCATAGGCATGATCACGAAGTTCATTTAGTTCATTGAGTTGAACTTTACGGTTATCACCCGCGGTCTCAAGGTCAAAGTTTGCGTGCTTCAAGGCCCAGTAGGCTTTGTGCTCGAGCTCGATCGGTAGATGACATGCCTTTCCATACATGAGCTTGTATGGGGTACACCCAATGGGTGTTTTGTAAGCGGTACGGAAGGCCCAAAGTGCATCATCTAGTTTATCTGACCAAGAGGCACGGTTCTCGCCCACGGTCCTTTTAAGAATTCGTTTCAAGCCACGATTGGATACCTTAACTTACCCACTTATTTGTGGGTGATACGCGGTGGAGAAACGATGAGTAACTCCGTATTTAAGCATGACTTTTGCAAACTGGTCATTGCAAAAATAGGTTCCGCTATCACTTATGATAGCACGAGGGGCACCGAATAGGGCGAAGAGAGATTTAAGAAATTTGCAAACAACTCGGGCGTCGTTGGTGGGGAGCGCTTTCGCTTCAACCCATTTTGAAAAATAGTCGACAGCCACGAAATCGATGCCCCACACGTCAAAGATTTCACAAACTTAGATGGAATTTTGAGGCATTTCATCATGTTGCTAAAATTTTCCTTGACGCTGACAAGTGTCACATTAGGTGACTAAGTCATGGGCATCTTTGTAAATTGTGGGCCAATAAAATCTTAAGTCAAAAACCTTTTTGGCGGTGTAGATGGCACCGTAATGTCCCCCGGTGGGTCCACTATGGTAAGCTGTGAGAATGTCAACAGCTTATTGGCCTACAACACACCGCCGGATCATTTGATCCGCACATATTTTAAACAAATAGGGGTCGTCCCAAAAGTAGTGATTAACATCCTTGAAAAACTTGTTCTTTTGTTGAGACGACATCCTTTTAACAATGAAATTCCCAGCGTGGTAATTTGCATAATCGGCAAACCACGGGGTACTTGAGTCACCACGAAAAGTCACCATATTAAGTGTCTCGAGAGGAAACTTTTCATTTACCTCCTTTGGGTCGAGCATATTTTCATACGGTTTTTCTAATCGGGAAAGATGATCGGCCGCGAGATTCTCGGCTCCTTTTGTGTCAATTACTTTGAATGTGAACTCTTAAAGGAGGAGAACCCACCGGAGCAATCTCGCCTTGGAATCTTTTTTAGCAAAGAGATATTTTAGGGCAGAGTGATCCGTATACACTATGCTTTTGTTCAAGATGAGGTAAGACCGGAATTTTTAGAAGGCATACACCACGGCTAACATTTCTTTCTCTGTCGTGGTGTAATGTGATTCCGCCTCATTCATTGTTTTGCTAGCATAATGTATAGGCCTAAAGTGTTTTTCATGACATTGCCCCAAGACTGCACCTATGGCAAAGTCACTTGCATCGCACATAAGCTCAAAGGGTAGGTCCTAGTCTGGGGCAATCAAGATTGGAGCTTCAGTAAGTTTTTTCTTTACCATTTCAAAAGCTTGAATACATTCATTGGAGAAGTGTTAGTACTGTTGTGTTTATCTTGTTTAATTTAGCTTAATTGCTTTTTGTATTTGCTTATTTAGAGTTAGTTTGGCTTATTTAACTTGTCTTAAGTTTATTTGAGCTTAATTGTGTCTTTGCGTAAAAGTTTTAAGTGTTTTTGCTATTTCTAGCTTTTATGCTTGTTAAGTTTTAAGTGTTCTAGTTTATGTTCTTGTTTAATTTTTATGTGCAATTGCTTTCAGTATTAATTCACAAACATTCCTTGTTACATTCAAACACCAATCATCAATCGTCTTTCGATATTCCATTCCAGCCTCGTTGGGACATAACGACCCGAGAACACTCTATACTGTTTCCGGTTACATTGCTCTCGCGTGATTTCATCTCTTGGTGTATTTATATCATATATAGATAGAATTTAAGGTGTGAGTTTGCGCGAGTCAATGAACGGAGTATTTTTCTCAAGAAGATAAGTCATCGGTCGGGAAATTTTGGAAAAATCCTTAATGAACCGTTGGTAGAAACCGACATGACTGAGAAAACTCCGAACACCCTTAACGGTGGTGGGATGAGGTAACTTAGCAATCACATCGACTTTGGCTTTATCGACCTCAATCCTATTTTTGGAAATCTTATGGCCAAGGACAATACCTTCCTTAACCATAAAATGATTCTTTTCCTAATTTAGACAAAGATTGGTGTCTTCACACCTTTTGAGCATCTTGTCCACACGAGAGAGGCAATTTCGGAATGAATTCCCAAAGACTGAAAAGTCTTCTATAAAGAATTCCATTATTTTTTCGATCATATCATGAAAGATAGCCACCATACACCTTTGGAATATGCCTGGTGCATTGCATAAGCCAAAAGGCATGCGACGGTAGGCAAATGTTCCATAAGGACACCTGAATGTGGTCTTGTCTTGATCATGAGGGTCAATGGGAATTTAAAAGTAACCCGAGAAACCATCGAGAAAACAATAGTATTCGTTTCCCGCTAATCTCTCGAGCATTTGGTCCATAAACGGTAGTGGAAAGTGGTCTTTACGGGTGGCATCATTTAACTTTTGGTAGTCAATGCATACACGCCATCCTGTAACCAATCGAGTAGGAATTAACTCGTTTTCATCATTTTCAACAACGGTAAAGCCACCTTTTTTCGGTACACAATGTACGGGTCTCCCTCAAGGACTATCCAAGATTGGGTAAATTAATCCGGCGTCAAGAAGTTTTTCAACCTCCTTTTTGATGACATCGTAGATTTTCGGATTCACCCGTCTTTGATGTTGAACCGTCGGTTTGTAGTCCTCTTCTATAAGAATATTGCGAGTACAAAATTCTAGGTTAATACCCTTAATGTTAGAGAGTTTCCAAGTGATGGCTCGCTTGTGTGACTTCAAAACCTTTACGAGAGTGGCTTTTTCCTCGACACTCAAGTCTTTTGCAATTATAACTGGCAACTTGTCGTCACCCTCCAAAAATGCGTACTCAAGATGAGGAGGTAAGTCCTTGAGTTCGACCTCTGGAGGTTCATCAATTGAAGATTTATCATTTTTAGCTTCACAAGATTTAAGTTCTTTTTGAATTTCAGGAAAATAATTTCCTTAAGTGGTAGGGGGTAATGATGGATCATCATTGAGAAATGCTTCAAGAAGAAGAATGTCCCCCTCCGAGTCGTAATAAGAGTGATCAACTTCCGGTGAAGTTGGATTATCTTCAAGAGCGAGGAAAGCGTCGACTTCCTCGAGAAGAAAATCACTATCCCCGAAGGGAGTGAGGGTCGGAGAAGAGGTAGAAATGATCGGGTCATAATGAGGAGTGGGATTGCCACTCGTGATCACATCGGAGAAACCGAGAACTTCTTGAGAATACTCCTCACAAGCCATTTCAACGACGTCGATTCGGTTAACCAAATTATCATCATAATTAGAGGAGTATCTCGAAGTTTGATCAAGATTGAATGTTACTGCTTCTTTTCCAACACGAAGAGTAAATTCTCCTTCGTAAACATCAATCAAGGCATGCTGGTATTTAAGAAGGATCTCTCGAGAATTAGGGGGACTCGGGGATCGGCATCATAGTCTACGACTACAAAGTCGGCCGGGAATTGGAACTTTCCTACTTTTACGGAGACATCTTCGGTGATACCGATCGGTTGGAAGATCAAATGGTCTACAAGTTCAAGAGTCATACAAGTAGGAGTGAGTTCCGGAAGAGAATGTTTTTTCCACACGGATAATGGCATGAGATTTATGCTAGCGCCAAGATCCGCCAAGGCTAAGCACTCATTCATTCTAGGAAAATCACACGGTATGAGAAATTTGCCGTGGTCTCCAAGTTTTTCGGGTAACTTTTTGAGGAGGACCGCCGAGCAATGCTCATTTAACGGAGTTCTAGCCAATTCAAACAATCTTTCTTTGTTACTAATTAAACTCTTAAGTGTCGAAGAAAATTTAGGCATGAGAATTAAAGCATCCGCAAAGCTAATGTTGAAATGCAAATCTTGAATGATTTGGTAAAATTTCTCAATTTGATTGTTAGCTTTTTCGCGGATCTTTTGGTCATTAAGTCTAGACGGATATGGAATTGATGGTTTCGAGTTAGGCTTTGGAGCACTAACGGGAGCAACAACGGGCTTAAAATTTGGTACTTGAGGTTAAACTTGAACAACCGGAGGTTGGATGTCTTTGGTAATAATTTTTTATAAATTAAAAACCTATTTAATCTATTTAAAATTCTAGAAAATAACAAATTAACACTTAAAAATTCCAAAAAATGATTTTCTATTTTAGAAAAGTCTAAAATATGATAAAAAAATCAGAAAACTATTTTTAACTACTTTTTATAATTAAAAACTAATTTCTAAAATTTAATTAAAAAGCTAAAAATGAAATCTAAAATCTAAAAATGATGAAAAAGATTTTAAACTTTGTAAACCTAAAACTATTTATTCTAAATCTAAAAACTATTTTTTTGTATTTTTCTGATTAATTAAACTATTTTTAAATGATTTTCTAAATTTTTAAACGTTGAAAAATAAATAAAAATAACAAATAAAGGAGGAAAAATATAAAAAATTGCAGGAAAGTCCTAAACGATGTAAAGATCCTAGAAAAAATAAGCTGGTTAAGCCAGCTTATCAAATAAGCTAAAACTAAGCCCGGGTTCGAGTCTTGCTCACCTGGGACTTCCCCCAACTCCCAAATGTTTTTTATATGCCATTTTTTACAACTTTTTAGTTAAGCTAAAAATAAGCAACTTTTACAAAACCACTTTTTATTTAAGCCACAAATAAGCACATAATAAGCCCTTAAAGTTTACATAATAAGCTATATTACAATAAGTGACCTTTTGCTTAACTGTTAAGCACTTTGGGCACAAATAAGCAAATCAAAAAGAGAAATAAGCTAACACAGATGATAAGCTATACTTAAAAAAGCTCTAAGGGACAAAAATAAGCAAATGCAGTAGGCTAAAATCAAGCTAAAAATGACAGATATGCTAAAACACTTAAAAATTCTAAGTTAAAAGCAAATAAGCTCAAATAAGCTCTACAACAGCTAAAAAAGCTAAAAAGACTTAAAAACTAACCTAACAAGCAATATGAAACACAAATTAAGCAAATTCAATAAGCTATAAGCTCAAAAGAGCAAATAAACTTATTTGGCTAAAATTGATAGCCAAACAGCCTAAGGGAGACTTTTCTAGCTTAAAAAAAGCTAGCAAACAGATCCTTATGGCTTAGTGGATTATACCACTAAAAAGCTTGGCCAAAAAGCTACTTAAAACCACTTTCAAAAAGGAGTTTGAAAATCAAATAAGCCCTTAAAAAGCTTAATGAAAAAGGTATTTCACACAGATTCAACACTTAGAAACATTTTTGCAATCTTCACAAAACCAAACTTTTAACCTTAAAAATAAGCTAGCAAACAGATCCTTATGATCTTAAAACCCACAAATAGATTAACTTTGGACCTCAAAGAACATTTATCATCTTTCAAAAAGCATTTTGAAATAAAGCATAAGCCACAAAAAGCAATTGAAAAAGCATTTTCTTCTTTTTTCAACACTTATTTTAAAATTGACAGATTTTGGCAAAACACAAACCAACAATACAGACCTATTTGACCATATTTATAACTTGTTTTAAGACTTAAATAAACACAAAAACATCAAAAATTTCACAAGATTCAAAAGCATAATCAAATAAGCAGATAAAATAAGCTATAAGCTCACTGATTCAAACCACAAGCTCTTAAAACCTTGATTTTGAGTTTTAACACTTAAAAACTTAAACAAACTGAATATTTGGACTAATCTAAGATAAACTAAATTGAGCCAAGAGTAAAAACTCATTTTGACCCATTTTGACAAATAAAAACTGTTAAACCAAACACCTATTTAAACACCTTTTTACCAATTTGAACTTGATAACTTGAATTTTTTATGAACAAACCCTTAAGACCAGATACTGAACAAGTAAAACAGACAGTAATAAGAAAGTTTCAACAACAGTTAAGCACTTAAATAAGCTAGAACACAATAAGCAATATTTTAAGCTATTTTAGATAGTTTTTAAAAAAAACTTAAACTAATGATCTCTAAACTAAAAAACAAGCATAATAAGCAACAAACATCATATATAAGCATAAATAAGCAGATATAAGCAAACAATAAGTAGTCTTAAAAAAGCAAACAGTAAATAAGCTTAAAATGGAAAAAATGGAACTTACAAAACCCTTGCTTAAACAGGGCAAACAATGCTCAAAAGAGCTGTGATAATTTAGGGAGTGGATTTTTTTGGTTTTTTGTAAAATTTTCTTAAGTACTTAATATTTAAGTTAAAACAGATTGTATGATAGTTATATAAGCGCTTAATGTAGTTTATGAAACACTTTTTGACAACAATAAAACACAAATTCTTAAAAAGAGAAGTTTTACTAAAACTTGCTTTTCATTAATTTAAAAACAAAACATTACAATATTGAAAGTTTACACTGAAAATAAGCTGAAAATTGTAAAAAAGATTAACTAGGTGAAAAAAAAACTAAGTTCCCAAGGGCTTACAATGAGTCCTATTTATAACAAGCTAATGAAGGTTCTAAGATGTGTGCTTTCTTCGTGAGAGAGACTGAGGGTGTGCTTGTTGTGTGAGTAGCTCAAAGTCTTCATCTTAGCCATTGATTATGAGTAGTGCCAAAGTCCATTGATCAAAGCCATCCATTTCTTATAATTTTCCTTAGACGAATTAGGGATTATAGGATTGCCAAGGTAGATTTTGAAGGTTTGTGTGGTGGGATAAGGTGTTTAATGTTGTTTTGTTGTGGAATGAGGGTTTTTGTCTGGTGTTGTAGAAAAGGACTCACACATTTCATGTATGGGAGATAAACAGTGCTTATTGGCGCCTTTTTTGAATGACTGGGTAAAGGTTTTGAGAAATGACAAGTTTGGTCCCTCATGGTGTTATATTAAATTGCAACCATAGTCCTTGTGGTTATATGTGGGTTTTATGGTTTGGCAATTTCAGCCCTCCAAAGTGTATGTTAGTATTGCGTGAATGGTCCTTGGGGACTTAACAGACTTAACAAATGAGGCTTTGGGATGTTTAACTCAGTTAAATGACTTGGGCTTTTATTTTTAAATTTGGGCTCAAGGCCTTCATATAAAACCTTAATGGGCTGACCCGGCCCATTAGATGGGTACGGGTGGGCCCATTAAGTATTTCTTCGTTTTTGGCTTCGGTATTGACTTTGACTTTGTCGGGGTTTACTTTGGTTGACTTTGACTTTTTGACTTTTGGCTTTGATTTGACTTTTCTTTCACGCTTTTTCCGTTCTCGTGCTCGGTTTTGTCGTTCTGGCTTTGTTTTTGTCCTTTTCTTAGATATCCGCTACCTGCACAGTACAAATGAAAAACATACAAATACAAATTATTTTTGGTACGTTTTTGGTCATTTAAGTCCAATTTTAATGGAAAATGGTATGTGTAATTAAGCACATACCAAAATCCCACATACTAAGATATTGTCGTGTCCTCACGCAATGCTGTAAGTAAACACTTAGGAAAACCAAGAATCTCAACCCCCCTCGACTAATTACCTCGAAAAATAGCTAAGTGCTCATCGAGGGAAATTAAAGAATCAATAGCTTCGTAAAAGCCTCGTTTTTATCATTCTTAAAGATATACACTTACTACCACTAATATTATTTATTTATTTATTTTTTCATTTTTTGTATTTTTTTCTTTCTAAGCAACTAACTAACATATTTGACTTTCTTTATTTTCATAACCGTTAGGGATCATAGTACAAGACGCATTTCAATACTAAAATGCCCTAAAGAGGATAAATTCATCGTTCCTGACTTTTTACTTATTCCAAACCAAGCTTAAAATGAAATCACCGTTAAATATCAGTTAAGATGCTAACACTACTCATATTTGCAACTTGTGAACTTTTCACTCCCGATAATTATTATATCTTAGGTGAATGTGTCATTTTGAATTTCAACCATGGATCAACGTTTTGCAAAAATTTCTATGCTTCATGTTCCACCCGAGAATAATGAGTTTGAAGACGAGATCATCCCATGTAGTGACTTTCGTCTCGGCACATCCCAACCTTGCGGCTAAGTGACCAGGCTTTTGACACCCTACATAGACTAGTATCGGGACTCACGGACCTTTGGTTTTAAAAACTCTTAGGTTTCCCGTTTACACGTAGCTTATTTAGAAAAAACCACAACTTAAAATGACATAGTCTAAGTTCAAAAGCATATTTAAATTTAACAAAAAGAGATTTTCCTTACATTTATTAATTCACATTATTTCACACTTAACATTAAACATAATATTAATGCAATCGTAACCCTCGACCTTTTAGAAGGCTGCAACATCGGTTGTGAGCCGGCAAGATGCAGCAAACTTTTATCGATCTCGGATTA
>BQNB010045297.1:0-20000 GCA_026074375.1 Tanacetum coccineum
CGTAAAGAAATGAAATGAGTACTCATACAATGATATGATCATAACATGTACAAATAATCACAACATAAAAGAATTTACAACACATCAAATAGAATGTCAAAGTAGCCATTAGTCATTCATCACAAAGATTTCAGTACATGGTTGCATCTGTTTCACAAAAATATGGCGCATGCCATTACAATCATTAGTACGAATCCTACAAACCGACATGTCCGGTTGTTAGTGATTTCAAAACATAATAAAAGCTAAAATGATACTAGAACTACTGTGAGTCACGTGGTGATCCACGCGGCTCATAGGGCTGCGAGTCCATGAGGGCGGTATCATCATCATCATCACTGTCAGAGGTGGTAATAGCAGCAGCAGCGTCTCTGACAACAACATAGGGATCATCAGATCGCAGAGCAGGGGTAGATCTGGCAAAGGGCTCAGCAGGTGGTTTTCTAACTTATGGACCGGAAGGCACAGGAAGACCATCTTCAGACTTTTGATGTTTTTGAAGCATTCGACACATATATTCACCGAATTCTCGGTAAAAGTCCTTCCTATTCCTTTCATTCACCAACTCCTCCTCCAGAATTTTCTTGTCCTTGAAAACCTTGCTCCTTTCATACTCATCAAATCGATCACTTAAACCCTTGACTAACTCCTTCACTCCAGACAAATTTGACATCACCTTTCTCACCGTACGATCTATCTCAACATTGTCACAACCTAGGCCAACAAAATGACGATCTTGTTCCTTAAACTTCTTTTTTATTCTTCCTTCAGTATCGATCCTTTCCATCATTAATTTTTCCATATCTCTCATCCTCCTCCAAATCGTCCCCAAATTTGGACCCATGGGACCGGTCGGAACAACCTTAGAATTTCCAGTCAAAAGATTTGCAGTAGACGAACTCTCGCCGAAATGAAAGTTTTGACCAAACGAAGCAATGGGAGGGATAGGCTGACCATCAGCATCAGGGATAACAGGAGAAGTAGGAGGTGTCTCTTCGTCTTCAGAAATTGGAGGTGGTGGATTATTCAAGTCGTCACCCGTATAAGGCTCAATTACTTCCGCCTCATCATCCACTTCCCAGTCATCATCATTATTATCCTCCGGATCCTCTTCCGGGTCCTCTTCCGGATCCTCTTCCGGGTCCTCTTCCGGATCCTCTTCCGGGTCCTCTTCCATCCAACCATTTTGATTATTAGGGATATTACCCCCAACCCAGGGGTGAAAACCATCTCCATGACCTACGGGTTGAGCCGGTGCATTCTCGGGATTTGCAGGAGCATCGACGTTAGGATCATTCGAGGGTACATTTGCCATGATTATCTGCAATCATGCAAAATAATGCATAAGGTCACTATATCATAAAATCAACTTATATAAAATATACATGAATAAATATTCATCCAAAATAATTCCAATAACCCATGAATAATATTCATTTAATCTTTATACATAAACAAATCTCTTTTGTTTAACATAATAATCCATATGCATTATATCACCATATATACATATTACAGTATTTACTTCATAAATACTACTCATCCATGATTAACCAATCATAAAGCATAAACCATTACTTCAAAAAGTAAACTTACAGGGATGACTGGATGAATGCCACGAGGAGTCTTTGCGTGCGTAACCCAAAAAAAAATATAGTTATAGTTTAGGTTTTTGAAAACACCTAGTTCTCTATAACTTATGGCTCTTGATACCAATCTGTAACACCCCCATTTTCGGGACAGCGCAGCGGAACATATATGGGTGTTACTTCCTAGTACAATCACACATAATTCATAAAGAACGACTCAAAAGAGACGTTATAATAACATTGGTCCCAAAATAAACAAGTTTGAACAATATCCCATATTCAACATATGGTTAAACCATAGTACCATAAAAGTCACCCATCAAAAGATCAGGTTTCACAAAATACCAAATTGTATCATAAACATTTTAACATGGGGATATTTAAAAGTTCAAACATAGACCACGCAAGACCACCCTCGTGAGCTCCAAGTCATCCATCATCCTTGATTACCTGAGATAAAACATGCTAAAAAGTCAACAAAACATTGAGTGAATTCATAGAGTTTTCATAAACCATAATATGAACACAAGTTTTATTTTTATACATCATCTTATAACATTGTGGATCAAACAAGTTATATAAATATTTGCACCGAGCTCATGACACCGCAAGCGTTAACATCAACCACATATGTAATAAATTACCATATGAAATAAACAATTTTCTTTGCCCCCACACGAGGTATCATCGCTAATATACCTCATTTCTCTAATCACAAATCGTCCGTTCAAGGGTGTTCCCACAATGGATCCAGACCCCGGACGGGGGATGTCAGCCCCAATAGATCTATCAAATGTATTAGCGCTCACTAATCCAAGCAATTAAGCGGTTCATGAAATTAGGGACTTTATGCGATAGGTACTCGTGCAAAATATAATTCAGGAACGGGTCCAGCATACCAAACAATCTTGTGTTCAATTTTTAAAACAAGCATGTATCTCCCTCGCGGGTTTTCAATAAAACAGTAAAAGTAAAGGCGAGGCTATGAACTCACCAAGTAAAGAAGAAACGAGAGCAATCGAGAAATCGAGACCACGAGAAACTCCAAGAAATTATTCGGGACCTACATAATAAGTCGCGACATAATGTTATAAAGTATTCCAATACTTATACATAGTTATATAATAACTAGTTTATAAAAATGCAAAACATGTGCAACATTGAACCGAGATTTAACCAAGGTGTTTCTATCTCTAAATTAGATGTAGGACCTGTACTTACACTCACTTAAGGGTCTACTAAGTATCGCTTATCCAATCTTAACTTTTAGTAAGTGGTCGCACTTTTTATTCTTCTAAAACTAGACGTAAAAGTCTATTTTCTGGTTTAGGTCAGATTCATGAGAGCATTGCTCTCAAACCATTAAGGCTATGAAAGTGAGGCTTTCACCTCTAGAAATCCCTTGGAGTCTACTTTCCAGAACACTAAGCCAATCATTCCAATTGTTTACCATTTAAGAGAAAAGTTCATTTTACTAACTGAAACTCAAAACAGAAAACTCAATTTCCAGATTTTAGTCAACTTCACGCTATCGTATCTCTTAATCTATAAAAGATACAAAAATGAGGCTTTCACCCCTGGAAAGCCACTTAAGTCTAGTTTTCAAAACATTTGGCCAATCAATTATACCATTCACCAATCCATGGGAAATGGATTTTTATTAACCGAAGGTCAAACCAGAAAGTTGGCTGAACTTCAATTCCTTACGGAAAAGTATATAATTCTAAATCTACAATAGCAATGAATGTGAGGCCAAGTGATGGAGTCTTTCTTATGTGTCTAGTAGTGAGTCATGATTTAAAACCCAAACTTTTAGTTCAAAAACTTGGAGGTTAACACGTTTTATATTCAAAGGTCCAAATTTGACCTATGATCGTAAATTGACCATAACTCCTTCATCCGGAGGAGTTGGTTGAGCATCCAATTCACCACATGATCCTCTAAGAGTCTATTTTACAAATATCAAATAATATCAGTAGGCACAAGCCAAAAATTTTGAGAAAATGGGGCGACAACCTGCTGTCCCCAAAACAGTCCCCAAAATCCTTGTGTTTCGCCTAATATCTAGGCTTCTAAGCCTCAATTTCGCCATCCACATACTTGAACAATAACCACACTCAATCCATTATCATAATATCCCTTCAACACCATGATCAAATCAATGTCTAACTATCCTATGAACATGTATGACCATAAAGTTTCAATCAAAACCAATGCATGCTCAAATAAACCTTGATTAATCAAAATAACAAGAAATAAATGATACTTACAATGGGGTTTTTACTAGATGATGATCAACAACACAAACCCTATGTGGGTTTGAGTCTAGGCCGCGGCCCCAAGCAACCAAGAAACCAAAATCCTAACTTCTCGACTTAAATCTTGCAACAACTTCTTTAATAACACTTTTTAAGTCATCTTGTACCCAACAATTAGATCAAACCTCAACATCTTGATTCTTGGAAAATAATTGATTTTTCTAAACTTGTTGCATGGAGGTTTTTATGAACAAGGGATGAACAAGGGTTGAATGTATGTTGATTTGGTGAATAATGGAATGGAGTTTAGGGGTTTTTGAAGATCAATTGAGGGTTTTTGGTGGGTTGTGCGTCGAACAGGGAGAAGGAGAGGGGGAAGAAAATTTTTATCTGTGTTTGGATTTACAGTGTATGTGTGGGTCGAGACTTATAAATAAAAAAGGGTAATGGACTTGGGTCTTGGGCCTAAATTAGCTAGTGGGTCAAGTTAATTGGATTAAAAGCATGAGGGTTTATAGCTTGGGCTTATGGCCGGTCTAAAGCAAGAGGGAGGAGTGAGTTTTAGCCCACTTCTTCCTAACTAACGATACTTGTAATTCTCGAGCCCAAAAACCTTTCCTAGTCCGACACTTTTTCCTAAAACGCAAAAATTTAACTCGGTTGCACATGTAAACTTTTAAAAATAAAATTTGATATAAAATAAAATATAATTGGCATTCGAGGCCAAAATACGAAGTCGTTGATTTCTCGTTGCTCAAAAACGATTAAATTTTAACGCATAGCATTTGTATTCAAATCCGACGATTATCTCCAAAATCGACAAAATAGTAAAATGAAAAATTTTCTATAATTTAGAAAATAATTATATAAGTTAAAATAAATAATGACCTTAAATTTGGGTTCTTACAGTTTTCCCTCCTTTAGGAAGCGACGTCCCGGCGCTTGTCCCGCCTTATCACGCGTCTTCTCTCAAAGAGATGAGGATACTTGCTCCTAAAGAAGTCCTCACGATCCCATGTGAACTCCGGCCCTCGCCGCGAGTTCCAACGAACTTTAACAATCAGAATCCGGCTCTACTTGAGCCGTTTCACCTCTCTATCCATAATCTCCACCGGTTCATTGATAAAATGCAATTTATTGTCGAGCTAAACTTCATCCAACGAAATGACCACATCATCATTCACAAAGCATCTCTTGAGATTAGAGACATGGAAAGTGTTATGAATTTCACGAAGCTTATCGGGGATGTGCATGATCTTCAAAAAACCTGGAGGCTGTTTTACCTTACACATCTTCTGTGATGTTGCCATATAGTGGAATCTGATTTTGCTCTTGACATCCATTCTGATAGCCTGTAAAGCCATGATGTTGCAATGCCAAAAAGAGTATGATTGCTTACCAATTCTGGCAATGGTGCATAACACTTCATAATAATCACACCTTCTCTTGTCTGTACCTTGTGCAAATAGTCGTGCTTTGTTCTTCGATATGGTACCCGTTCATCTCTTCTTGTTTCTAAATTCCATTTTGTGCTATCACCCTCTTGCCATGTTGGTAAGTCACTTAAACACCCATACCTCTTGTAGCTTGAATTGAAGCAGTTCTCTTGCATCGGCTTTAACACAATTCATTGCTAAGCTTGAGAGGATATTCTTGGGTTCCTCTTGAGATAGGAAACAAGCAAACAGGCAGGTCTGTTGATCTTTGTGGTTAGTTCTGTTTTGCTTGTATATAAAAGACAGCAAGGCTTGGTGTTGGTCAGAAGTACTTTCTTTAAGCTTTCTTCTTGTTTGAATCCCAGCAGTACTTTTACCAATAATTTGACTTTGAGGATGAATCTTGTGAATGCGAAGAGTAGGAGTAGAGGTGACATCAATGGTAGGATCCATGTTGTTGTAGTCAGCCGCTCGACCTTCCTCAGCATCAAAAGAGTTTGTAGAGAAAACACCATCTTTTGGAATATCATCATCAGAATCTGTAGGTGTGTTGCCAGTACTTTGAGGAGGTCGAATTGCTAGTACTTAGAGTGAAAGTACTGTTGGTACATTCTTTGTCCTTTGCAAGTGCAATTCTCTTCTTTTCTTCTTCAAAAGCAGTCCTTTGAGCATCATGATGAAGTTTAGCAAGAGATTTTTGATGCATCAAATTCACAAGCTCATCATGTAGAGCTTGTTCTTCAGAGGATAAAGAAACTTCTTTGTCAGCAGTACTTTCCTCTGAATGCATAGGCTGAGCTGCATGAAAGTTTGGACCATGAACAATGAACTGCTGGTCATCCAAATCTTCAACATCATCATGAGTTGATACATTTCCTCCTGAAGCAGCGTAGTTTTCTTTCCTAACATGAATGTTATTCATTTGAGGAGTTAGAGTTCAAGATCAAACTCCAATCAGGGGACGCTTTTCCTTTGATTTTCTCTGGATTCTCAAGAAGTTCTACATGAAAAGACAGTCATTGAACTTTTCTTATTACCATGTTATAGACTCTAAAACATTTGCTGTAGTAGTGTATTTGCCAACAGCTTGCCTTCTTCTGACTTGCCATCAAACTTTCCCAAGTGAATCTAGGGTATTCATTATAGTCAGAGGACATCCAAAAGGGTCTCATGATACTGATGTTAGGGTGATCTTCCCATCAAAAATTTCATAAGGAGTCTTAATTTGAGGTTTAGTCCAAAAACTTATTAAGCACATACAGGCAGTATTGACTGCTTCAGCCAAATTGAATAGGTAAAGAGATCTGCTAAAATGTTCTAGCGCTTCAATTGTGAGTCCTATTCTTTCTTTCTGCGACACATTTTGCTGTGATCATTGCAATGCTATTATTCTCTCTTGATTCCTTTCTTAGCACAAACTCATTTTCATTAGTTGTTCTTAAACTCTGTTCAATGGTCACACCGTTGGTCTACACTTTATGTAGTAGACTTGTTTTCTATCCCTACGATCAATCATGAAGGCATATCATAGGTCTCATCCTTGTAAGCCAGAAAAACCACCCATCTGAATTTGCTACAGTCTTCAGTGACCCCCATAGCTAGTACTTCTTCTATATCCATCTCTACTGAAACTGGTCACAAAACTGGATACCTTATGGAGCAATTCTAGAGGTCTTGACGGTTCTTTCTTCTTTCTTCTTGCAAGAGCCCATGTGTGTGTACCCTAGCTACTATGCCAAACAGGTGATCACTTGAATGTCTTGAAGGTAAAACTCTAACCAGAGTGCATTTACCAACTTGTTAATATTCTGAAGTTGACATGCCCCAATCTTATGTGCCATTAGATAGCATCATCCTGTGTTGCCTTGCACTAAACAAGTTATTCCTCCAGTGGGAATTTATATCTTTTGATCAGGCTGTATACAGCATTTCTTTTAGGAGCTGAAGTATACCAGGTCTTCATCAACAAACTTAATTTTGGAGATAAGTGAGTCACTCCTTGTCAGTGAAGAGGATATTGTTGCTTCGTTATCACAGATTGAGAAACAGAAGGAGATTGGATCTTAAGCCTCCACATGCTAACTTCTCAAAATCTAAGGCAATGATGTCTTGTTGGTTTCCTTTTCCTGAGATCCTTATCCTTTAGAGTCATTTCCAAAAGCCACATAACCACCTTGAACTCTTTAAAATCGACTACTTGTCCTTGTATCCGGTCATACTTCCAGAGAATCCACTGTCAATAATAGCTTAGTCTTTGAGTTCTTCTTCTGATGCCCTGTTCAAACAAGTTTAAAGATTTAGATTCTTTTAGGGGTTCCAAGTCATATCTGACTTGGATACATAATGGAGTTACATACTAAAATTGTTTGTGTGTGTAAGATCCATTATCCTATTCACAGAATCATAGATAGTTCCCTTTGGTTCTCCATGTTTGTTTTGGATTTATCATGGCACTCTTTTTGACAGTTTGTGGAAGTACTGCTTGTGATCCAACAGTACTTCCTTTCTTTACCCAGATAGATTTCACAATTTTCTTGGGTCTTTGTGGTCTGTGAGGAGTCCTTGAAAGACTTGAGGTTCTAGGTCTTGTATTATCCATCCTTTCGATTTAAGGTCTACAGTACTTGGTGAAAGTACTGAGTGTTGTACATTGTTGGTCTAGCTACGTACCTGATAAAAAACAATAGCGTTTTTTGGAAGGTACTGTTCGGTCAATTTTGGTTTGGCAGTATTTTTCAACCTCTTCCCTTGTTAGTATCTGCTGTTGGGTATAAAAGACTTCCTTTGGTGAGGGTACCTAGAGTTTCTTGAGAAATTACTATGGTTCACCCTATTGATGTTATTCCACACTGGTCTTGTGTCCCTTGAACCCTGTGTTCCCTGAGGTTTATGAGTTTGGGTTTGTTTGAAGGTTCTTTCGTGTAGATTACAATTTCCTTGATTTATGGTGGATTAGGACTTGTAAATACAAAACATAATTTACCCCCTTTGTGCCCAAAACTCGTTTTCCTAGATTCTTGACCAACACTGTTTTGACTGCTAGGTGACCTGTTTTCAAAAGATGTTTCACTATTTTCTGAGTTAAAAACAGTTTTCTTTTGATTTTTAAAAAAAATCAGGTTCTTCATCATCACTTTCAACCCTTTCTTCATTTATTGACTTTATCTTCTATCATTTTCTGGTGGACTAGTCTTTGTTTTTCATGGATTAACATCCTTATTACGAAGGGCTAGTTCTCAATCCCAGTAAAAGGAGACATTTGCCCTAGGTGGTATAATATTGTACCTGTGGTGGAGTTATGCTTTGTATGCCTTTCTCTTTTGAATGTTTCATACAAATGGTAAACCAATGTTCATCCCCAATGAAATTGTTATTTTCATCACTACCTGGGGTATTTCAAAAACTCCAAATTCCTATACATGTTTTATCAGACAATTATCTTTGTTTGTTTAGGACTTCATTTTGAAGTACAGCAGCATTTGACCATTTTTCAAGTTTTACCTTGAAATCATCTCTCTCTCTTAAGGCTTGATCTAATTCCTTTTGTTTTTCTTCTAGTTTCAAATCCCTCATCTTTAAGTCATATTCCATCTGTCATCTTATCTCCTCCATGCATTTTCATTCTTTTCATGTGTTTTAAGTAGACTTCTAATGACTCCTTAGCTCATTTGTATCCTAGAATTCAGTCTAGCTTTTGAATTATCTTCTTTTAGTATGATAGCTTTCTAGAATTTTTATAAGATTTTCTACATTTGGAACAGTAAGGTACTCTGAGTTTATAGTTTCAAAGCTAGAGATGCTTGGTGTTATCATCAGCTTTGTGCTCAGTCAAAATCACCAAGTCCATCTTGGTCCAATTTCGCACATTATTCTCGCTTCAAAACTCCATGCTCCAATCATCCTTGTTTCACTTCAGTCAGTGCGATCTTAGCTTGATGTCATGGTTAAGCTATCAAATTCTTGGTCCAGTCAATATTTCATTGTTGTCTGTTGCCACCAAGGTTTGAGTTTGTGAATCTTCAATAGCCACAATCCTCTTTTTCATTGACCATTTGCTCTGTTTCCTGGTATTTCGCAATCTACACTCCATTGCAATGAGGACCCATACTTCTAAACAATTAAAACTTCATTTGAATGTCAAAAGTTATCCATTCTTTGCTTGAGGTCATGGGTCTTCTTGTTTTTCTCATAAAACTTCCTTATCCTGCAGTTATCATAGCCCACCTGCCATCGAATGTCATTTCTTCATAGCATCTTATCCAATGTGCAGCAGTCTTCTCTTCATGAGTTGTAGGCATGGGATGCTTGTTGAGCAACTGAGGAAATTTGATTTCATTGAGTGGGAAGCACATTAGGGCAGTGTGGCACCTTGCTGAGGTAGCCTGAGTATATCCTTTTGAAATATTATCTGGTAGCGTACTTTGTTTCAAAGTACTTGCACGTGAACTTCAGTGGACAGAAATGCAATGTTTTGTGGAGCTTGAAGTTGAAACATCCTTCAATTCTTGCTCAATACACCTTCACAGTTGTTGCAGAGATCATCAAACTCCAATTCATCCAAACTCCTGTTGTCCCCGTATACATTGTTAGTAACTACATTGCACGCAGATGGTAGGCTTTCTTAGAACTTCACGTTAGCATATTCTTGGACACTTTTGATCTTATAATTCAAGCATTGCTAAGTTATGCTGAACTTTGTATGCTGACTCTAGCTCTTTCCTAGGAATTCCGATAGTAAATGTCTCGATTGTTGTTCAAAAGATTCTGTTGCATCTTCTTTGATGCTTCGTTTCCTCCAAATCTTGCTTTTATGGCTAACCATAAAGTTCTTGCATCAACAGCATCAAGAAAACCTAGAAAGATGATCTATCAGGCTATAGCAGAAAGCAGTTTATTAGAGTTTTATCATTGGTTCTTCTTGCGTTAGCAGCAAAGCGATGTCTTTGTGCTGACCGAGGATGAAGGATCAGTGGTTGCTTGGTCTCTTTGGTGATTATATCCCACAGTTATATGATCAGTGATGGCAATATACTGTCGCATCTTCATAGACCAAAGATCATATTCACCCTTCTTGATCATTGGGATTCTTAGTGCAGTGACGGACGAGGTGGGGGGGATAGGTTCAGCTTCAGACATCTTTTTAGAGTTTGAAAAGATTTTGAATGATTAAAGTTCTTATCAGATCAGAGTCTACACAAGCTCTGATACCACTTGTTAGGTTCGATTATTTCCTTAATGGAAACACTGATATTCCTGTCATCTTTATGCAGAAATTAGTTGGCAAGTACTTAAAAAGAACACACAATGCTTATCAAACCGTTTTTGTATTATAACTCTGTGAATTCTGCCTTAAGATTACAGATCCCTAATACAATTCAATATTTCGATATTTCTAATGTCTTCATAGATTTCCTTTTTATACATAAGGGATAACCTCTAGTTGATGTACAGTCCTTGTATGACATAAACACTAATCATTACTATATTTAAATAGCTGCTTACAAGGATTAATACTAACATATACCGTCTAAAATGATAATCCTTTAGATTCCTTTATCCCGGCAGTACTTCGATCTTTAAATGCAAGTTCTGTTGAATTTCTACTTAGCAGTACTTTGACCTTTTGCTTAGCAGTACTATGACCTTTTGACTTGTATTTCCCAACAAGTATGTATCACTTTCCAGGTACTGTCTCCATTCTAGCTTTTCCTGCATCATTACATGCTTTTGTACCTGCTCTACCTAGTAGATGATCCTGCAACAACTGCTTATAATCATAAGATGTTGTGAGAGCATCTATATCAAAAAAACCATTGAGGTCCACTTTCTACATTATTAGGTGTTTCGTCACTAAAATTGACACGCAAGTTTTTTCTTCAACTATCCTAGTTATACTTTTGAATAATCTAAATGCTTTACTATTGTAGAGTATCCTATAAAGAACCTTTCATTCAAACTTTCCATCAAAACTTTCCTAGGTGATATATTGGTATTAAGGATTGTAACAAGACTCATAATGGTCTCATGAAGCTTAAGGCTGTTTTCGACCTAAATATAAGTTCATAAGGGTCTTGTTGTGAGCTATTACTAATACCCTATTTTGACATAACAAGCAATATAACTGATTAGCCAAAAGGTATAAGGTAACTTTCGAATCAGCGGTAGCATAGTCTACAGCCTTAGTAGTGTTCTATTTTTCCTTTCTGCTACTCCTTTTTGTTGTGGTGTCCTAGATACACTTAATTCCTCCTTAATTAATACCTTCTTCCACAAGATTGGGATCATGAACCTTATTCTTGATTTCTGTCGATTGTCACGACCCCACTCAGTCTAATTACTTTCACCTTAAGGTCTATTAAGTATTTCTATGCCAGTTATGAATGTTTTAAGGATTTAACTAGTTTTATCCTTTGGGCTATATATGAAAAACCACTAAATTCCTACTCATTGTAATCTGTGACAAATAGGCAGTACATTTTTTTCATAGACTCCTTTACAAATGTTGGCCCAATCATATCCTTAGGCAATTTGTAATGGTTGGCTGATTGAGTTACAGTCTGGTCACAAGAGGCTTTTTGTTGCTTTTTTGAACCAAGCAAACAACACGTTATGATTTATTTTCAAAAATCTTTAAAGGTAAACCTCTTACAAGGTTTCCCTTTACTAGTTTGTTCATAGTTTTGAAATGTATATGTTAATCCTCATATGCCATAGATTTATGATTATCTATTGTGGCCTTTGCAAAGTGTACAAGTTTAGGACTCCTGAAGAACTATATTCTTTAAATAATACATCTGTATGTTATCTTTTCTAGGACTCTAAGCAAGGACATAATTTTCATAAAGTAGCTTCAAGACGGAGACTAAATAACCACTCCTGTGTCTGTAATAAGAACAATGTTTTTCTTTGTCACACATTTTGTGGAGACATGAAAAGGTTAAACTTAAGCTCTTAACATAAACGTACACTTCTTGAAAAAATCTATTTACCCTGTACTTATTTTACCTTGACTAATGATTTTTACCTCCTTTGGGATCTCCTCCAAAGGCAACAAATCCACCATCAATTTATTCATAATCTGAGAGGTAGGACTTGTTTCCAGTCATGTGTCTGAGTATCCTCTGTCATGGATACTTTTTCCTGCAATTCTAGCTGTGGATGCCCTGCATTAAAAAGTAAGTGAATCAGCTTCTCTGGGGGACCAAGCCATTACAGATTGGATCTGCCTTGTGCATCAGCATAGTTAAAATCTTTTAACAGTTCTTGGTGCACTATTGTGTCTGGAGGACATGGTCTAAACCTATTTGCTTTGGTCTTCAAAAACCCAAAAATTACTCGAGGCGTAACAGCATTAGCTTATTTTTTATTTCACTTTACTATGCTTTTGCAGCAGTAGTAAATTTCCCTTAACAGTAGAAATTTTCATTTAAATTATTGTTCTTATTTGTTGTGACTTGTTTAAAGGCTTTTACATGTGACTGTGCTCTATTAATAACTATTTGATGGTTTGGTGCCTTTGAACTTATTCATGTTGGTATTGGGTAGCAGTATTTATTGGTCTGACGTTATTAATGATACTGCTGCGTTGAAACGTTTTGCTAGCAGTATTAAGTGTTTTAATGCCAGTTTTCAGTAAGACTGCTTTTGGGAACATAATTTCCTTTTGGTTGTGGTGAGTCATTTTTGTGGAATTTTGGGTGTTTCACCCTTCTTAGCTTTGTTCCATACAGTTTTTTCTTACCATTTTTCTTTCATGAAATACAATCTTTGAACAAATAATTAAAACTACCACATTCATAACAAGCTTTATTTTTAAACTCAAAATTACTTCCTAACTTCTGAGTACCTCTCGGACTTTGACTGTTTTCTTGTGTCATTTAGCTTGCTTATTATTCTCTACTTTTTAACAGGCTCCCTAGGTGTTTTCACATGATCATTAGAAGTTAACAAATTTACTTTGGCAATAACTTAGGTTATCTCTGTTTAGCTAATATAAGACTTAAACTCAGTTCATTCTCATCTCAACTGTCAAGAATATATAGTCTTCAATAAGTGGTTCACTAACAAACTTAGGTTTTTGATTCAATAGTTTAGCTTACTAAGTGAACTGCAGGCCACTAGTTATTTACTTATAAATACCATAGTCATTCCTCTCTTAGCAAGTACCATTTTAACGTTTAGGGGCTAAAGTTTCTTTTTTCCTAGTGTAGGGATGTGGATCTGCATAACCTTTCACTGTTTTTTGATTTCATTCACACTAACTATTATACAAACTTGACTATAAACACTTGACTATCATACCCCACACCAGTCTTGAACTTATCACTTACTTTATCTTACTAGTTTGCTTAGAGTTTTATGGAATTTTCAAAAAATTTTCTAAGGATTTTTTAATTATCTCATTTACTTTTGAGCTATTTAATTGCTTTCTAAGCTTTGTTAGTGCATTTATCTCTCAACTTCAAAATAATATTCCAAGTTTAATTCTTATGTCCATCTCAAAAACAATTCTCATTCTTTTTATACACATCTAGTCTAGCCTCTACAGATTTTATACCTACTTTATAAGCTCCTACATTTAATTGAGACTTATTAAAATCTTTTGTCAGATTATCATAATGTTCTTGGAGAGTTTCTTAAGATTTTAAACATGCTTTAGAACAAGTAGATACCTCAGAATCTGAGATTGAAGAACCTGAAGATGTATATGCCATAAGTGCAAAGTTTGTAGTCCTTTTTTAGCCTGTCACTGCAGTCTAGACACCAAGTCCTTCTTGAGCCACAAAGCTTTTGCCTCTGTTTTTTCCACTGTCACAATTACATCCTTACAACGTTCTCTATTACTGTTCTCCCTTGGAGCACACTGCACTCCCTTGCGAAATGAACCTTTTTATGACAGTTATAGCATTCCCCTTTGATTTGTTATTAACCCTGTGTCTTCAGAAAACCATTGGTTAGTCTTCCCTTCTTGTCTTATGTAGGAATCTTCTAGCTTCTCTTGGTTAACATAGCATCTGCCACTTTTGTTCACATCTCTTCCATGTCATCAGCATAATCTGATTGTAAGTTCTTAGTATTAATTGTTGACTGATGGTTTGGTTTACAAAGAAAATAATAGATCTGAGCATCACTCATGCTTTTGTATGGGCAGAGTTAGGAAAAACCATGTGCTGATTGAACAGCTAGAGTATTGGAGGAACATAAAAGCCCAACAATTTTGTGAATTTTGGTTTGAGCTTGATGACCCTGTAACTTCAGTTTCATAAATCTTTAGATTGTTGTATATGTCATCCATGCTTAAGGTGTCTAAATTAGGTTTGTTCCTCCAAATCAAGGTTTGAGTCTTCCATTCTGATGGGCGACATTCTTATAAATTAGTTTCTTATTCTTATGAGAATATAGTTTCACTAAATCTCTTGCTAACTGTTAAAAGCTTTTGAAGCCTATCATAAGTTTGATCAAGTCCTTCTGAGCTTGATCCATTAAATGGTATACTGTTGCTTAGAGTATCTTTTCTGTTTTCTTTGACTCTTATTACTCCAAACCTTCTTTTTATAGTCTTCATTAAGTCTTGGCACATTTGTTAGGTATTAAACTTTTGTTGGAATGTTCATTTGGAAAGGGACCATCAACCAATGTACCTCTTGCTTTTAAACTCATTCTTCCTGCAAACTTCTCCTCTACAGTTGTAGGAGGATATGTTTGCTCAACACATCAACAGTCTCTTTGGTAGAGGTCGAGTCATCCATTAACTATTACTTCCCAAAGAGGCATAATAATGTCATTGGGAAGTACTATGCTATCCTTATTTTTCTAAAGTCTAAATTCTCCTGGATTGTGCACTGAAGTTTTGCAGCAGAAACCATTGGTGAGATACTGCCTCATGTTTTCCACAAAAATTAGATCTGGTAGTGTAGATTGTTTCTTCTTATTCTAGTTTTTCAACAGCTTTGATACCACTTGTCGATCATACTTGAATAGATTTGCTTAGCTTGTTAAAAGGATTTGTTGTATGTATAAATCCAAGACAACTATTGTAGAAACTTTGATTGAATATATCAAAGCGACTATGTGGTATCTAGCTTATGATACCATGAGAAATAAACATTGAAACTGTAATAAGTATGGATTGTATTAATACCAATCTTTACGCCTCAAGATATTTAATACGAAACACCTTGTTAGTGTTAGGGTTATACAAAAACTTTGAAGCTATAAACGGGACTATTACATACAGTATATATAATATATATAATATTTAGTATATATATTCATATATTAATATATATATAATATATATTTATTAGTATATATTATATATATTTAAGTACATGCCCGTAGGACCTCTTTTATACCACCAGGGAGTCTTACATGGCTTTCCAAATTATATCCTAAATTTTATTGATCTTCTAAACAAAATATCTTATATACATATCTTTTACCAAATATATTCATACTTATTCGTAAGTAAAATGATAAGCAATCTTCATCTTTATCTTTTGACTGTAGAAAAAACTTCTTGCAGTTGTATCTTTTATTGTTTGGAACTTTTATATCTGCAGAATTAACTTTTGTATATAGCACATAATGTGTATATGCTTGTAGTAATAATTAGTATTACTTTATTGATTCTTCACTGGCAGTAATAAGTTAAACTTGTAGTACTAACATATATCTAGTAGTACTACGTTACATAACAGTAGTAATTTTATACTAGCAGTTTTTAACTTGTTAGTTCTCGTAGTTATCTTTTAATTCATTTTTTGCAGTTTGAGCTCTGTTATTGCTTATAGTTATACTTAACTAGTTAGTAGAGATTTCTTCTAAGTCTCGGAGACGTCTTAAATTCCATTAGTTGTAGTATATACACTAGCAGTAATACTACAGTACTTAAACTACTTAGCATATTATTAACGCACTAAGTTTTGCTTGACAGCGGTAACTCTACCTTATCAGTTTTAACTCCAAGCGTCTTTTATACTCAACCAATATGATGATCCTCTTCACAAATCAATAGATTTTACCAAGTAACCCGAACTTCAAAATAAACCATGTGCCTCTATGATGTGGTGTAGTGATCTTATTCCATTTTCACTTAAGGTGCAGCCTGAGACATGGCTTGAATAATGAACACTTCTTGTCTATTACAACTTGGATGATGTAGTATCAATGTTCTGAATGATTTTACCCTCATTCTAACAAGAGAGCTTAGAAAAGAACTCACGAATTTTCAACAAGTTTTCGGTGAGACTTTTACCAAAGCTTGGGAAAGATTCAAAGATTTATTAAGGAAATGTCCTCATCACGGATTTTCACTCCTTCATCAAATAGATTTTTTTCTATAACGGGTTGAGTCAATCTGATTAAGATTCTCTCAATAACCACAAGGGGTGGAAATCTGATGTCTAAAAATAACTCAAGAAAGCCTTTAACCATATTATGATTAAGCCAAGTCGAACTTGCAGAAATAAACCTCAAGTTTCGTGTGGGTGGTTGTTCATTTCAATTGATGCCTTCAAACCGCTCTTGACTAAACAAGTCGAAGCTATTGTTTTCTTCTTATTTTAGCATGCAAGAAGCTTATATAACCAAAACCAAGATATGCCCCCTGTGAACTATTGAAAACTCATAATGGGTCTAAACGGATGAAGCTTTTAAGAGAGGCCATTAGATGTGATTCCAAAGCCATAACGAAACATACCACGAGTAGAACATAAAAGCGATTTACTACGATTGTGTGGTTTGACTTTGGATGGAGATGTTAGCTCTATTTCGGATTTTTCGCGTTTATCAAAGAAAAGAAAGGAAACCGGAACACATAAAGAAAGTGGTGGCTTTTTAGTAGCTGCATATTGAGTCTCTTGTCCAGCTTAGAAACTCATCCAGTGTCCACGCTATAACGAAGGAAAAGCTGAGCCTAATCCTCTAAGTAGTTACACCATTTCCAGGGCTAGATCGGTTTCAATTTGTGTATATTCAAGTTTTGTGATATCGTCGGTTGTGTCTAATCCATTGTTGTTGATTGATGTGTTTGTTTTGCGTTTGCGATGTATGGTCGGGTGTTTCTTTGAGGGGTGTGGTTTGTCCACTCTCCGTCTGTCCTGATTAGGGGGGCGTGGAGCGTGCGGCCCATCAAGGAGTCGCACTTCCGGGTGTGGACCATCGCTGGTTGTGTACGTGACTAGGAGGGGAGATGGGGGTGTAGGAGGCGACGGTGGTGGTGTAGGGGGTGCGGGGTTATGTGTTGTGTTGTGTTGGTGAGGAGGTAATATATGGGATGGATGTGGTGGAAGGGAGGTGGTGGTTTACGGGAGTGGGGGTGGTGGTGATGTGGTTGTTGTTGTGGTGTGGATGGTCGTCGGTAGCTGGAGGTGGGGTAGACGGCACGGTTGTGGGGGAGGGGGGGGGGTTGGGGGGTGGGGGGGGTGACGAGGTTGGGGCGTGGGGCGGGGGGTCGGGTGCGGGAAGGGGCGGGGGGGTTGGGGGGGTGGGGGGGAGGTCGGGGGGGGGGATGGTAGGGGGGGGGGAGGGGGGGGGGGGGGGGGGGGGGGGGGGGGGGGTGGGGGGGGGGTGGGGGGGGGTGTGTTGGGGGTTCGGGGGGGGGGACCAAGATGCGGGGTGGGGGCACGGGGGGCGGGGTGGAGGAGGGGGGGCGGGGGGGGGGGGTGGGGAGGGAAGGGGCGGGGGAGGGGGGGGGCGGGGGGGGTTTGGGGGGGGGGGGGGGGAGTGGGCGGGGGGGGGGGGCGGGGGTAAGGAGGGGGTGGGAGGGGGGGGGGGTGAGGGTGGGGTGAGGGCGGGGGGGTGGGGGGCAGGGGGGGGGGGAAGGGGGGCGGGGGGGCGGGGGAGGGGGGGGGGGTAGGCCCGGGATCGTGGGCGGGGGGGGGGGGGGGGGGGGGGGGGGGGGGGGGGCGTGGGGTGGTGGGGAGAGGGGTTGAGGGGGGGGGGGCGGGGGGGGGGCGGCGGGGTGGCGGGTGGGGGGCGGGGAACGAGAGCAGGGGGGGGCGGGGGGGGGGGTGGGAGGGGGGGGGGCGGCGGGGGGGTGGGCGGGGGGCGGGGGGGCTGCAGGCTGGGGGGGGGGGGGGGGGGGAGACGGGGGTGGGGGGACTGGGGATGGGGGGGTAGGGGGGGGGGGGGGGGGGGGGAGGGGGGTGATGGGGGGGGGGGGGGTACAGGTGGTGGGTGGGGGCTGGCGGTCGGGGGGGGGGGACGGGGGGGGAGGACGGGGGGGTGACGCGGGGGGGGTTTCGGGGGGGGCGGGGAGATCGGGGGGAGGGTTCTGGGGGGGGGGTCGCGGCGGGGGGGGGGGTGGGTGGGGGGGGGGGGGGGGGGTGTGGGGATGGGAGGGGCGGGGAGGGGGTGGGTCACGGGGGGGGGTGGGGGTGAGCATGGGGATTTGGGGGTAGGGTATCAGGGGGGGGGGGGGGGGGGCGGAGGTGGGGAGTGGGAGGGGTGGGAGAGGTGGGAGGGGCTCTGGGGGGCGTTAAGTGTAGGGAGGGGGGCAGTGGTCGCACGGTGGGTGGGGGTGGGCAGGGGGGGGGGGGGCGGGGGTGGGGCGCCGGGGGCGTGGAGGTGGGGGGGGCGGGGGAGGGGCGGGGGGGGGGGGGGGGGCCGCCAGGGGGGGGGGTGGGGTAGGGGGGGGGGGCGGTTCGGCGTGTCGGGGGGGGGGGGTGGGGGGGGGTAGGGGTGGGGAGGAGGGGGGGCTGGTTGGGGGGGGTGGGGCGGGGGGGGGGGGGGGGTGGGTGGGGGCGTAGTAGGGGGGGGGGCGGGGGGGGGGGGGGGGGGCAGGGGGGGCGGGGGTGGGGTGGGGGGGGCTGGGGGGGGAGGAGGGGGGGGGGGGGGGGCGGGTGGGGGGGGGGCGGGGTGGGGTGTGGGGGAGGGGGGGGGGGGGGGGGGGGGGGGTGGGGGATGGGGGGGGGAGGGCGAGGGGGGTGGGGGGGTGGGGGGGGGAGTGGCGGCGGGCCGGCGGGGGAGGGCTGGTCTGTAACCGGGGGGGGGGAGGGGGGTGTGTTGAGTGTGGGGGTGTGGGTGCTGAGGGGGCAGTGGTGGTGGGGGGGGGGCGGGGGGGGTGGGGGAGGGGTGGAAGGCGAGGGCGGCGGGAGGGGGGCGGGGCGGGTGCTGGGGGGGGGGGGGGGGGGGGCCAGGGGGTGGGGGGGGGGGGGGGGGTGTGGGGGGGGGGCCGGGGGGGGTGTTGGGGGGGGGGGGGGGGGGTTCGGTGGGGGGGGGGAGGGGGGGTTTACGGGAGGTGGCGGGGGGGGGGGGTCGGGGGGAGTGGGGGGTGTGGGGGGGGAGGCGGGGGGGGCGGGCAGAGGTGGGCGGGCGCGAGGGGGGGGGTGGGGGGTGGAGCTCGGTGGGGCGGGGGGAGGGGGGGGGTATGGGGGGGGGGGGGGGCAGGGGGGTGTGGGGGGGGGGGGTATGGCAGGGGGGGGCTGGGTGGGTGGTGGAGCGGGCGGGGGGGTGGGCGCTTCGGGGGACGAGGGAGGGGGGGGCGGGGGGGGCTGGGGGGAGGGGGGGGGGGGGGGGGAAGGGGGGGGGGGGGGGGGTGGGGGTAGGGGGGAAGGGGGGGGGGCGGTGTGGAAGGGGGTGTGTAGTGATCGCGGGAGGGGAGTGGCGGTGGGGTGGGTGGTCGAGGGGGGGGAGGGGCGGGGGGGGGGGGTAGGGGGGCGGGGGGGGGGGAGACGGGCGGCGAAAGGGGAGGGTGGGGGGGGGGTGGGTTAGGG
>BQNB010045297.1:22500-44362 GCA_026074375.1 Tanacetum coccineum
TATAATGAGAAGAGAAGTAGTATTCGTCTGTCTTTCCGAGAGTATTGGTCTATTGCTATTTTATTCCCGAAGGTGAGTGTAGAAGTGGGTAAGAGAGATGCTCTGTATCCTACTGGAATCAGAATGATGTGATTGTTGGAATTTCCTACTCAATGAATTGTTTTCGAATAGCATATTTTATCGTCATTAATATGATGGAGTGGGGGTGGGTTAGGGGTGGGTGGGTGGGGTGGTGGTTGGTTTTACTTCACAATATCAACCATTCTATTAATCACTAAATGGTGGACACATCCGTATTAGGATTCTACTAAAACTTGAAATTTTATCATTTTGAGTATCCGAGATAGACATGGAATCGGTGGCTAATGAGGATTAGGCTCAAAGCTTTTCTTCGGTTTTTAGTTGTGGATATGGTCCTGGCGAGTTTCTAGAGATGGGACAAAGTTGGCTGTCGCTTTGGAGAGCTAGATTTTGGCCTACCACTTATGTTATTGGTCATCCGTGTCTATTTTTCCTTTCTGTTAAACGAGGAAATCAGACATGAGGTATAAAGATCCATCCATGTCAAACCTCTAATAGTAGTAATCGCTCTTAGGTTCTTTTTTTTCCGCGGTTGGGGGGTTAAATGTTTTCGGTATTATGGCTTGGTAGCACATCCTAATGGGTCTCTTTAAAAGCTTCTTCAGTTGGACCCATTTGAGTCCTTAGCATTAGTCTCAATGGGGGCTTCTTGGTTTTGGTTATAAAGCTTCTGAATGCTAAAATATGATGCTCAAGTAGCTATCGATTGTTTAGTAAGAGCGGGTGATGCATCATTTTCGAATTGAACAACCAAACATACTCGGTAACTTGAGGTTTATTTCTGCTTAGTTAGAACCTTGGCTTTCTTCTTAATAAAGTTAAGGCTTCTTGAGTATTTTAGACATCAGATTTCCACCCGTTGCGGAATTGAGAGAATCTTGATCAAATTGATTCATACCCCGTTATAGAAAAAAATCTATTTGATGAAGGGGTGAAAATCCAGTTGTGATTTGAGGGAATTTCTTAATAAATTTTTAAATCTTTCCAAGCTTTGTAGTAAAAGTCTCACCGAAACTTGTTGGTGAAATATTCGTGAGTTCTTTTCTAGCTCTCTTGTTTTAGAATGTGGGTAAAAAGATTCTAGAACTTTGATACTAAATCATCCAAGTTGTATAGAACAAAGAAGGTTAATTTTCAAAGCCATGTCTCCGCGCTCTGCTCTCTTAAGTGAAAATGGGACATAAGATCATCTTCATCCAAATCATGAGGCTTTGGTTTATTTTGAAAGTTCGGGTTACTTGGTAAAATCTTTTGATGTGTGAATGAGGATCATCATTTTGTTGGGATTAAAAGACTGCTTGGAGTTAATACTGATAAGGTTAGAGTTACCGCTGTCAAGCTGAACTTAGTGCTTTGTTAGTAATATGCCCTAAGTAGTTTAACGTACTGTTAGTTTGTACTGACTTGTGTATATTACTACTAATAATGGAAGTTATGACTGCTCGAGATTAGAAGTTCATACTAATAGTTTACTGATACTAACTAGTTAATACTGCTAGTATAAAAGTTACTACTGTTAGTGTAACTTAGTACTACTAGTATATGTTAGTACTACTAGTGTAACTTAGTACTGCCAGTGAAGAATAAATAAAGTATTCTAAGTAGTTACTACTGCTTGTACACAGTTAGTGTTGCTTATACAAAAGTTAATTCTGCTGATATGAAAGTTTTCACTGCATAAAGATTACAAATGATAGAAGTGTTTCTTACTGTCAAACGGATAAGATGAAGATGGCTTTATAAACGTTTACTTACGAGATAAGTATGAGTATTTTGGTTAAAATATATGTATAAGTTATTTGTTTAGAAGATCTTGATATTTAGGAATATATTGTAAGCCATGTTAAGACTCCCTGGTGTATAAAAAGAGGTCTTGGGCATGTACTTATATATATATATTTACTATTATATATATATTTATATTTATATATCTTATATATTTACTATATATATATATATATATATATATATATATAAGATGTGTGTAAATAGTGTTTATAGCTTCCAAAGTTTTGTTATAAACCTAACATATCAAGGGTTGTTCGTATTTATTAATATATTGAGGCCTTTAAACCATTGGTATTATACAATCTTTACTTATTATTGTTTCTTGTTTTTTTCTTGGTATCATAGGACTAGATTCCACATAGTCTTGTGATATATTCAATCAAAGTTTCTTACTATAGGTGTCTTGGATTTATTCAAATTACAACTAAGCCTTTTAAACAAGTAAGCAAATCTTATTCAAGTAGGATCGTTCAAGAGGTATCATAGCTTGTGAAAACATATGAATAAGAAGTAACAATCTACAATTACCAGAATCTATTTGTTTGTGAAACATGGAGGCTAGTATCTTCACCAATGGTTGCTGCCTGCCAAAAAATTCAAGTGGCTAAGCCAGGAGAATTAGAGCTTTTAGAAAATAAGTGTTTGAATAGTACTTCCTATTGACATATATTGCTCATTTGGGAAGTAATAGTAAATGGAGACTCACCTCTACCAAAGAGAACTGTTGATGGTGTTAAGCAAACATATCCTCCTACAACTGTAGAGGAGATGTTTGCAACGGTAGATGAAGTTAAAAGCCAAGGGTACATAGTTGATGGTCTTCCAAATGGAACATCTACTAAAGTTTAATACATCAAATGTGCCAAAGACTTTAAGGGAAGCTATAAAGAAATGGTTTGGAGGTAATTAGGGGTTATATAATATTGAGTCAAGAAAACTGAAAAAGTATACTTCTAAGCAACAGTATGAGAATTTTAATGGATCAGATTAGACGGACTTGATCAAACTTATGATAGGCTTCAACAAGCTTATCAGGTTAGCTTGAGATTTTCTTTTAGGTGAAATATTCTCATTGAAGATATGAATCTGAATGTTTTTAGTTGTCTCCCATCAGAATGGTTGACTCAAACCCTTGATTTGGAGGAACAACCTAATTTAGACACCTTATGCATGGAATGACATATTACAATCAATCTAAAGATTTATGAACTGAAGTTACATGGTCATAATGCTCAAACCAAATACAAAAATGTGGCTTATATGTCTTCCAATAACTCTGGTGTTCCTATTCAAGATCATGGTTCTAACTTGCCAAATACTATAGTATGAGTGATGCTCTTGATCTATTATTTCTTTTGTAACCAAACTCCACAGTTCTAACAATTAGATACTAAGGGACTTACAACAGATTGTTGCTGAGACTTGGAAGAGATGGATCTATGTGGCGATGGCTATGTTAACCAGAGTGCTAGAAGATTCCTAAATAAGGACTAGAAGGAAGATAATGCAATGGCTCTGAGTACCACAGGGTATAACAAATCAAAGGTGGGTAATGCTTTAACGTCATAAAAAGGGCTCATTTTGTGCAAGGAGTGCAGGGCTCCAAGGGAACAGGAATAGAGATCTGGTAAGAGGAAAGGTGGAAGTGGAAAAAAACTGAGGCAAAGCTTTGCTGGCTAAAGATGGACTTGGGTTTGGACTCTAGTGACCAGGCTAAAAAAAGGGACCTACAAACTTTGCACTTTATGGCATATACATCTGCAGGTTCTTCATGCTAAGATTCTGTGGTTATCTATACTTGTTCTAAGCATGTTTAAAATCTAAGAAATCTCTCCAAGAACATTATGTTAATTGACAAAAGATTTTTAATAAGTCTCAAATTTAATGTAGGAGTTATTAAAGTAGGTCCTAGAATCTGTAGTGGATTGACGTAGATGGTATAAATAAGAATGAGTTTGTTTTTGAAGATGGACATAATAGATTTATAACTTGATATTAAGTTGAGAGATTAATGCATAACAAAGCTTAGAAAAGAATTTAAGAAAGCTCAAATGTTATAGAGTATAATTTAAATCTTACCTTTTAGAAAATTTTTGAAAATATTCATCTAAAAATCTAAGCAAACTATTAGAGATTCAAGTAAGTGATAAGTTCAAGATGGTGTGGGGTTTGATGTAAGTTGGTTGATAGTAAGTGTTATTAATTAGCTTAGTGTGAATGATAAGATAAAACAGGTGAAGGGTATGCTGGTTCCTCATCATTTCATAGGAACTTTATGCCACCTAAACCTAGATTTCGTACTTGCTAATGAGGAAGATTATGGTTTTAGTAAGTAATAAGAACTAGTGTGCCTGCAGTTGCAACTAGTGAAGTTAAGACTATTGAATCAAAACCTAAGTCTGTTAGTGAACCACTTATTGAAGACTAGATATCTGACAAGTGAGATGAGATTGGTGACTGAGGTTTAAGTATAAACAGAGTTAACCTAGTTTTGCCAAAGTTGAATTTGTTTAATCTAATGAGCATGCTGAAAAAACCTAGGGAGTTTGTTTTAAATGGTTAGCTTGGAGAATAATAAGCAAGATAAATACCCCAAGGAAAAACAGTCAAAGTCCTAGAGGTGACTATAAAAGTTAGGAAGTAATTTTTGAGTTTAACAAATATTGCTTGTTATGAATTGTGGTAGTTTTGATTATTTGTTCTAAGATTGTGTTTTCTATGAAAGAAAATGGTAGAAAAAACTGTTATGGAACAATGCTAAAAGGGTGAATCACAAATTCTCAAAAGAATGACTCTCCCTCATCCAATAGGAAAATTTTGTTCCAAAGCATGTCTTTCTTAATGAATATCTGGCATTTAAAACACTTAATACTGCTAGGCAAAACTCTTCAAGAGCAGCAGTATCAGTTAATACTGTCAGACCAATTAATACTGCCTACCCAAGGAACCAACCGTGAATTAGTGAAAAAAGAGGACAACATCAGATGCTTTTTTATAGACACTTTCAATGTTAGAAGGCCCTTTAACAAGTCTACAACAAATAAGAACAATAATTTAAATGAAAATTATAATGTTAAGGGATATATTACTGCTGCAGGTGCTAAAATAATAGCAGTCGTAGTTGATATATAGGGAAATAAGGCTAATGCTGTTAAGGCCTAGTATGTTGGGTTTTTGAAGACCAAAGCAAAAGGTTTTAGACCATGTCTCCAGACACAATTGTGCATCAATGAAACTTTTAAAAGATTTACTATGTTGATTGCAACAAGGCTGGATCCAAGTCTGTAAGGCTGTTGGGTCCCAAGAGAGACAGGATTCTCTTACTTTTTTATGCAGGGAACTCCACAGCTAGAATGGCAGGAAAAATGGGAGTCAATTGACAGTGGATACTTAGACTCATGACTGGAAACAGTCTACCTCTCAGATTATGTGCATTAAATTGATGGGGATTTGTATGCCTTTGGAGGAGATCCCAAAGGAGGTAAAATCATTAGTAAAGGTAAAATAAGTACAGGTAAATTGGATTTTTAAGATGTGTACTTTGTTAAGGAGCTTAAGTTTAACCTTTTCAGTGTCTCACAAATGTGTGACAAGAAAAACATTGTTCTTTTACAGGACATTGGAGTGTTATTTCAGTCTCCTGTCTTTTAAGCTACTTGATGTAAATTATGTAGTGCTTAGAGTTCCTAGAAAAGAACAAGTACAGTGTTGATTTAAAGAATATTGTTCTTCAGGAGGTTAACTTGTCTCTTTGCAAAGCAACAATTAGATGAATACTAATATCTA
The DNA here is from genome assembly GCA_026074375.1 of Tanacetum coccineum. NCBI lineage: Eukaryota > Viridiplantae > Streptophyta > Magnoliopsida > Asterales > Asteraceae > Tanacetum > Tanacetum coccineum. The sequence continues at coordinate 28,156 of BQNB010045297.1, forward strand.
TGGCACTATGAGGATGAGAAATATACATTTCAAACTATGAACAAACTAGTAAGGGAATCCTTTGTAATGAGGTTTACCTTCAATGTTTTTGAAAAATATTCATACGGTGTTGCTTGTCAGTAAGAAAGCAACATAAAGCCTTTGTAAGACCAGACTGTAAGCTCAACGCCAACATTACAAATGTTTGCATATGATTTGTTTTGGGCCAACATTTGTAAAGAGTCTAATGAAAAAATGTATGCCTAGGTTGTCACAGATGGACATATAGTAGTATAGGTGGGTTTTTCTTTATAGCCACTAAGGATAAATCTAGTGAAATCCTTAATACATTCATATCTGGCATAGAAATTTAAGAGTACTTAAGTGTAAGTAATTGGGAAGTGACAATGGACTGAATTCAAGAATATGAGTCATGGATTGCAATTCTGTGGAATGCAGGGTATTAAGAGGGAATTTAGTGTTTCTAGGACTCCACAACAAAATGGAGTAGCAGAAAGGAAAAATAGAACACTAATAGAGGCTGCTAGGACTATGCTAGCTGATTCAAAGTTACCTACTACCTTTTGGGCTAAATCAGTTAATATTGCTTGTTATGTACAAAATAGGGTATTAGTAATTAAGCCTCACAACAAGACCCCTTATGAACTTTTTTTAGGTAGAAAACCTGCCTTAAGCTTCATGAGACCTTTGAGGTTATTGTCTATGTTACAATCCTTAATACCATATATCACCTAGGCAAGTTTGATGGAAAGGTTGATGAATGGTTCTTTATAGGATACTCTACCAATAGTAAAGCATTTAGAGTATTCAATAGTAGAACTAGGATAGTTGAAGAGAACTTGCGTGTCAATTTTAGTGAGGATACACCTAATATTGTAGGAAGTGGACCTAATTGGTTTTTTGATATAGATGCTCTAACAAAATCTATGAATTATAAGCCAGTTGTTGCAGGGAATCAATCTAATGGTAGTGCAGGTACAAAAGCATGTAATGATGCAGGAAAAGCTAGAATGGAGACAGTACCTGGTAAAGATTACATACTTGTTGGGAAATACAAGTCAAAAGGTCATAGTACTGCTAAGCAAAAGGTCAAAGTATGCTATGTGGAAATTAACGTTATGACAGTTTTAAGATCGAGTCTGCAGTGGAATAAAGGAATCTTACAAGGATTATCATTTAGACGGTTATCGTTAGTATTTTTCTTGTATCAGCTATTTTTATTGTTTAGTATTGATTGTGTTTTTGTGATACCAAGGTCTGTACATCTACTAGAGGTTATCCTTTGTTTATAAAATGGATATTAGGAAGACATTAGAAATATTGAATTTTTAAGTATTGTATAGGGATCTTGTATATTAGGCAGATCAATGAGTTATAATACAAAACGTTTGATTAAGAATTGTGTGTTTTTTATGTACTGCCATACTATATTCTGCATCAGTTGACAGTATTTTTTGCCAAGGTTGGTTTCATTAAGTTATCGATCTACAAGTGGTATCAGAGCTTGTGGAGACTCTGATCTAGAAGAACTTTAATCATTCAAAATCTTTTCAAACTCGAAAAAGATGTCTGAAGCTGAACCTATCCCCCCCCACCTGTCCGTCACAAGCACCTAAGAATTTCCCAATGATCAAGAGGGTGATTGATCTTTGGTCAATGAATTTGCGCCAGTATATTGCCATCACTGATCATTATATGTGGGTTAATCAATCACCAATTGGAGACCAAGCAAAACTGATCCTGCATACTCGTTGCACCAAAGACTTCGCTTGTGGCTACGCAAGAAGAACAATGAGAAAACTTCTTAATATACTGCTTTCTGCTAAACTTGATAGAATCTTCTCAGTTTTCATGATTGATGTTGATGCAAGAAACTTTATGGTTAGCATAAAAGCAAGATTGGAGGAAACGAAGCATCAACGAAGATGCAAAAGAATCTTTGAAACAACACAATTCGAGACATTTACTATCGGATCTAGGGAAAGAGCTAGATTCAGCATACGTAGGTTAAGCATTATTCTTAGCATGCTTGAATGTATATGATGTAAGTGGTCCAAGGAAGGGATGCTAACTTGATGTTTCTGAGAACCGCCTACCATCCTGGTAGGCATGTAGTTACTACAATGATACTGGGACAACCTGGATTGGATGAATTGGGGTTTGATGTTGCTAGCAACATCCTGAAGGTGTATGAGCACATGAATTGAGGCGTGTTTTCAAACTTCAAGATCTCAAAAAAACATTGCTTTTCTGTCCACTGAAGTCAAGGGCAGTACTTTGAAACAAAGTACTGCTGACCCAGATAATATTTCAAAAGGATATACTCAGGCTACCTCGAGCAAGGTGCACACTGCTCCTAAATGTGCTTCCCACTCAGATGAAATCATATGTTCCTTCTTTGCTCAACAAGCATCCATGCCTACAACTCATGATGATGAAGACCTGCTTCAAATTGATGAAGATGCTATGGAAGAATTGACATTTCGATGGAGGTGGCTATTGCTTATGCAAGGATAAGGAAGTTTATGAGAAAAACAGGATGACCCATTGATCTCAAGCCAAAGAATGGGATAACTTTTGACAAGTCAAAAATTGAATGTTTTAATTATCAGAAGTTGGGTCACTTTGCAAGGGAGTGTAGATTTGCTAATACCAGGAAAACAGAGCAAATGGTCGTAATGAAAAGAGGATTGTGGCTATTGAAGATTCAAACTCAAAGCCTTCGGTGGAATCAGACACAATGAAGATAATTGACTGGACCAAGGAATGTGATGCTGAACAGTGACATTTGCTATGATGGCACTGACTGTGTTGAACAAGGATGATTGGAGCATGGAGTCTTGATGAAGAATTGTGCAATTTGACAAGATGGACTTGGTGATTTTGTACATGGAGCAACAAATTAATGAAGATGATACACGCATCTCTAGCTTTGATAGTATCAATCAGAGGTACCTTACTGTTCCAAATGTAGTAAATCTTATAAAAAGTTGCTTGAAAACTATCAAACTAAAAGAGATAATTTTCAAAAGGCTAGGACTGAAATTCTAGGATATCAAATGAGCTTAGAGTCATTAGAAGTCATACTTAAAACACATGAAAAGAATGAATATGCATTGGGTGATAAGTTATGAACAGTTGTTTATGACTTTAAGATGAGGGCTTTGAAAACTAGAAGAAAAACAAAAGGAATTGATCAAGCCCTTAGAGAGGAGAGATGATTTCAAGGTAAAACTTTGAAAAATGGTCAAATGCTGCTGTACTTCAAAAATGATGTCCTAACAAGACAAAGATATTTGTTGAATTAAAAAATGTATAGGATTGGAGTTTTGAATACACGTTGTGAAAGAAATATAACAATTACATTTGGGGATGAAACTTTGAGTTGACCTTGTGTATGAAAATATCAAAAGTGAACAGGCATACTAAAGCCGTACCTCACCCACAGGTAAATTATCCACTTAGGGCAAATGTCTCTTTTCTGGAGATAGATGACTAGCCATTAGGATTTAGGGTGGTTCATCATGAGAAAACAATGGGATAGTCAACCAGAAATTGATAGAAATAAAGTCTTAATTGAAAGATTGGGTTGTTAGTGAATGCATGAAGCGACTGATTTTTTAGAAATTCAAAAGAAAATGTTTTTAAACTCAGAATTAGTGAAAAATCTTTTGAAAACAGGTACCTAGCAGTTCAAAACAGTGTTGTCAAGGAATCTAGGAAAAACAGGTGTGGGCACAAAGGGGTTACATGATGTTTTGTATGTTACAGTCCTAATACCTATCAAGGATTGTAATCTACTGATAAGAACCTTCAAACAAACCCAAAATCATAAACCTAAGGAACACAGGGTTCAAGGGACACAAGACCAGTGTGGAATAACATCAATAGGGTGAACCATAGTAATTTCTCAAGAAACTTTAGGTACCCTCACCAAAGGAAGTCTTTTATCCCATCAGCAGTACTTAATGGGAAGGGTTGAAAAGTGATGCCAATCCAAAAATTGACCCGAACACGTACCTTCAAATAAATACGCTAATGTGTTTTTCAAGGTTATGTAGACAAAAAGTACAACAGCAAAGTATTCCAAAGTACTGGTAGGACTTTATTATAACATGGATGGTAATACATGACCTAGAACTCATGTCTTTCAAGAATCCTTACAGAACAAAGAACCCAAGAAATTGTGAAAATCTATCTGGGTAATGAATGGAAGTACTGTTGGCTCACAAGCAGTACTCTCAACAAAATGTCAAATAGTGTGCCTATGATAAATCCATAAACAAACATGGAGGACCAAAAGGGAACAATCTTGGTGATTCTGTGAATAGGGATAATGGATTTACACAAACCTCAAATTATTTGAGTATGGAACTCCATTAGCGGGTATCCAAGACGTTATGACCTTGTGGTTCCTCTAAAAGGAATCAAATTCTTTTAACTTGTTTGTACAGGGCAATCCAGAAGAAGATCTCAAAGATATTGCTATTTTTGACAGTGGATGCTCTGGTAGTATGACTGGAATGACAAGGACAAATTGTCGGATTTTAAAGAGTTTCAAAGGGTGGTTATGTCGGCTTTTGGATAATGACTCTAATGGGGAAGGAATCTCAGGAATAAGGAACCTTCAAGACTTCATGCTTAGATTTGAGCAAGTTAGCTATGTGGAAGGAGCGTAAGTTCAATTCTACCTTTCTGTTTCTCAAATCTGTGATAAGATAGCACAATATCCTCTTCACTTGAATGGAGTGTCTCATCTTATCTCAAAAATTTAAGTTCTGTTGATGACGACCTGGTGTTACGTCGAGCTCCTAGACACAGATATGATGTATACTGCCCAGGATCTAAAGAATATAATTCCTCTGGAGGAATAACTTGGTTTAGTTGCAAAGGAAACAAAAGGATGATATGCTATTCTTATGGCACATTAAGATTGGGGCATGTAAAATTCAAGAATATTAACAAGTTGGTTAAAGGCAATCTGGTTAGAGGTTCTTCCTTCCAAGACATTCAAGCTTGATCACTTCCTGTATGGCATGTAGAAAGGGGTAAACAGGCTCTGGGCTTATTGCTAGAAGATTGAAAGAGTAGAACAGTCAGAGAACCTTCTAGAATTGCTCCATAATGGATCTGTTTGGACCCTGTTTCAAGTAGAGAGTGTAAATAGGAGGTAGGAAGTTACTGCCTTGGTGGTCAATGATGGATGTAGCAAATTCAGTTGGGGTGTTTTTCTTGGCTTACAAGGGATGAGAACATATGATATGCTGTCTTGATTTGATCGTAGGGTTTAAGAAAACAAGCTACTAAATAAAGTGAGACCATCAGGTAGTGACATAGGAAACTAGAGTTCAAGAATCAACTAATGAATGAGTTTTGTGCTAAGAAAGGAATTCAAGAGAAGAATTAGCATTGCAAGGACTCCATACAGCAAAATGGTTTCTCGTTGTCGCAGAAAGAAAGAATAGGACTTCTAATTGAAGAGTGCTAGAGCTATGTTAGAACAGACTCTATTTTATATTCATTTTTGGGCTGAAGCAGTCAATACTGCCTGTTATGGGCTTAATGAGTTTTGGTGACTAAACCTCAAATGAAGACTCCCTTATGAAATTTGGTGGAAGATTAGCCTAACATCAGTTTCTGAACCTTTTGGAAGTCTTCTGACTATACTTATTACCCTAGAAAATTAACTTGGGTAAGTTTAGATGCAAGTCAGAAGAAGGCTGATCTGTTGGGTTACTCTACTAGCAGCAAATGTTTTAGACGTCTATTACAGGGTAATATGAAAAGTGTCTAGACTGTCTTCATGTATAGTCTTTCTTGAGAATCAGGAAAATCAAAAGGATAAAGGTCCTGATTGGATGTTTGATCTGAACTTCTAACTCCTTCAATGAATTACATTCATGTAAGGAAAGAAAACTACGCTGCTTCAGAGGAAAATGTATTAATTATGATGCATGTTGACGATTTGGAATGACCAGAAGTTCAATGTTTCATGGTCCAAAACTTTCTATGGCAGTCAGCCTATGCATTCAGAGGAAAGTACTGCTGACAAAGAAGTTTCATTATCCTCTGACGAACAAGCTCTACATGATGAGCTTGGTGAATTTGGATGCTATCTAAATTCTTTCTTGATCTTAAACTTCATCTTGATGCTCATAAGGGTCTTGCTTTTGAAGAGAAAAGAAGAGAATTGCATTGCAAGGAACCAAAAGAATTGACCAACAGTTCTTTCCTCTAAGTTACTGCTAATACGCCTCCTCAAAGTACTGGCAACACACCTATAGATTCTGATGATGATATTCCAAAAGATGGTGTTTTCTCTACAAACTCTTTTGATGTTGAGGAAGGTGAAGCGGCTGACTACAACAACATGGATCCTACCATTGATGTCACCTCTACTCCTACTCTTCGCATTCACAAGATTCATCCTCAAAGTCAAATTATTGGTAAAAGTACTGCTGGGATTCAAACAAGAAGAAAGCTTAAAGAAAGTACTTCTAACCAACATCAAGCCTTGCTGTCTTTTATATACAAGCAAAATAGAACTAACCACAAAGATCAATAGACCTGCCTATTTGCTTGTTTCTTATCTTAAGAGGAACCCAAGAAAGTCTCTCAAGCTTTAGCAGATGAAAGTTGGGTTGAAGCGATGCAAGAAGAACTGCTTCAATTCAAGCTACATGAGGTATGGTGTGTTATGTGAATACCAAAATGGCCAAGAGGGTCTTGGCACTAAATGGGTTTTTAGAAACAAGAGAGATGAACGGGGTACCATTATGAAGAAACAAAGCACGACTAGTCTGCACATGGGTACAGACAGAGGAAGGTGTGGAATTATGATGGAAGTGTCTTGCACCCTTGTTGCCAGATTGAAGCAATCTGACTCGTTTTGCATCTTGCATCTTTCATGGGCTTTTACTGTCTATATGATGGATGTCAAGAGCAAATTTTTATTGGCAATATTCACCGAAGAGCGTGTTGTATAACAGCCTCAGTTTTTGAAGATCATGCTCATCCAAAAACTAAAGTCTACAGAGTAGTCAACGGCACTTTATGGCCTGCATCAAGCCCCAAGAGCATGGTATGAAAGACTTTCCACTTTTCTTTTGAAACATGGCTATAGAAGAGGGGCTATTGACAAAACTCTATTTATTAAGAAGGATAGAAGAGATATCATGTTGGTACAGGTATATGTAGATGATATTATCTTTGGATCTACCAAGCCTTCTATGGTGAAGGATTTTAAAGATCTTATGCAAAAGGAATTCAAGATGAGTTCCATGGGTGAACTCACTTTCTTTTTGGGGCTTCAAGTCAAGCAAACTTCTGCTGGTATTTTTCTAAGTCAAGACTGTAAGAACCCGAATTTAAGGTCACTACTATTTAATAATCTCATAATTAATTTATAAATTTTAAACAAATTACTTTTATATACATGAGATATTTTATTGAAATCGTCGTTTTTAATTAATTGCGAGCTATGGTTTAAAACAATTTTTCAGTCTTGAACTTACGTAAATTAAATCTTTTCAGAAAACGTATCCCGTTTAATGTAGAATTATTTTTATCATATTCGTTTTCACCTCGTGGTTTCGTCTTTTAAACTCTCGTTTTATTTTACGTTGTTTCACCCGTTAGCTCAATACTACCTACCTATCTTAAATTTTAACTAAATACACTAAGATTTTATAAAATTAAAACTACAAAAATCACACACCACCACTATTTGATGGCGGTGGCAATTAGAGAGAAACAAAAAGCCAAGACATTTGTCTTTGCTTAGATGAGAATCATTGCATGATCATTTATAAATCAATGTACAAAACCACTTATCCATAGGTTTACAGAAACTTCACACCACTACTCTCTTCCCCCTTGTCCTTGCCGAAATTCATCACCCTCAAACTCAATTCCATTCAAAAATCCTACTCAATCAAAATATTGTAGCGAGTTGTGATGAATACCTAGCTAGTTTGCATAATTTTCTAAAGTGATCAATGAGGGGGTTTGTGCAAGATTTTTATTAAAACATTAGGGGCTGAGATAATTCAAGTAATAATAGGGTATTGATGGAGAATAATGAGATCTAGGGGTATTGGTCCGGGTTAATAATCAAAGCTTGGTTTTTAAAGATGTTAGGGTACATTTGGTTTGGGTGATAATCACACACTTGCATAATTAGGGGGTATAAACCTATACTTATTTTTAATTATTCTTGTATTTTTCTTGTAATTTATTTATAAATGTAATTGTAATTGTGATGATATGATGATCAAGTGTTTAATATGGGGTTTGTGTGTATTAGATTAGGTTAAAATGGGTGTAAAATAAAACTAACTAATAAACTTGGTGGATATATTACGAATAAAATTATGGCAGAAGTAAACAGAAGGTTTGAATTTTTAAAGTGGGATTAAACTACTGATTTGATTTTATCTAAGTTGTTGTGGAACAATTTGTTCTTGAGGCTAGTAGCGATTTGAATCACACTTGAATAGTAAAAATTGAGTGAGATATGCAAGTTTTCTAAAACTAGACAATCTGTCCTTGCTTGTCTTGTTTGGATAAAAGTGCTAGTACGAATTTATTGGCTTCACTAAAACTTAAAAAGAGTTGATATGAAGCATAAATATATGAAGAACTTTAATCAATTGGATGTTTTTTCTCAGATCATTATAGTTTGGAAATGGTGCCAAAAATGGTAAAGTAGTTTTCAGCCAAAATTGTAAATTGGACTTTTGTATGAAAAAGATAACATTTAGTATATTGATAACTCAAAATAAAGTATAAGAAATAATTATAATCTATAATGTACACTTAAATTGAATCTAGAAAGGTAAATAGTTAAGTAAATATTTATAGGTTAAAGAGATAAACTTTTTTTATAAACATAAACTTATATTAAAAACTTTTACGGTCTATATCCGTACCAAAAGTTATAAAGGTTTTTCGACACGAAAACCCGTGCGTGGTAGGACCCATTTCTGGGAATTTTTTATATAATTAACCTACTGACCTTATCTTATATCGACCTGATAACCCGAAAAATTTATACAAGTTTAACATAATAAACTTAAAATAGGGCCATAATACTTAAGGGGCCACTAGACCCAAATACACTAATTCTATTTATAAGACTTATTGGGCATTAGTTTCTAGAGGTGAAAGCCTCACTTTCATAGCCTTAATGGTTTGAGAGCAATGCTCTCATGAATCTGACCTAAACCAGAAAATAGACTTTTACGTCTAGTTTTAGAAGAATGAAAAGTGCGACCACTTAGTAAAAGTTAAGATTGGATAAGCGATACTTAGTAGACTTTAAGTGAGTGTAAGTACAGGTCCTACATCTAATTTAGAGATAGAAACACCTTGGTTAAATCTCGGTTCAATGTTGCACATGTTTTGCATTTTTATAAACAAGTTATTATATAACTATGTATAAGTATTGGAATACTTTATAATATTATGTCGCGACTTATTATGTAGGTCCCGAATAATTTCTTGGAGTTTCTCGTGGTCTCGATTTCTCGATTGCTCTCGTTTCTTCTTTACTTGGTGAGTTCATAGCCTCGCCTTTACTTTTACTGTTTTATTGAAAACCCGCGAGGGAGATACATGCTTGTTTTAAAAATTGAACACAAGATTGTTTGGTATGCTGGACCCGTTCCTGAATTATATTTTGCACGAGTACCTATCGCATAAAGTCCCTAATTTCATGAACCGCTTAATTGCTTGGATTAGTGAGCGCTAATACATTTGATAGATCTATTGGGGTTGACATCCCCGTCCGGGGTCTGGATCCATTGTGGGAACACCCTTGAACGGACGATTTGTGATTAGAGAAATGAGGTATATTGGCGATAATACCTCGTGTGGGGGCAAAGAAAATTGTTTATTTCATATGGTAATTTATTACATATGTGGTTGATGTTAACGCTTGCGGTGTCATGAGCTCGGTGCAAATATTATATAACTTGTTTGATCCACAATGTTATAAGATGATGTATAAAAATAAAACTTGTGTTCATACCATGGTTTATGAAAACTCTATGAATTCACTTAACGTTTTGTTGACTTTTTAGCATGTTTTATCTCAGGTAATCAAGGATGATGGATGATTTGGAGCTCACGAGGATGGTCTTGCGTGGTTTATGTTTGAACTTCTAAATATCCCCATGTTAAAAAGTTTATGATACAATTTGGTATTTTGTGAAACTTGATCTTATGATGGGTGACTTTTATGGTACTATGGTTTAACCATATGTTGAATATGGGATATTATTCAAACTTGTTTATTTTGGGACCAATGTTATTATAACGTCTCTTTTGAGTCGTTCTTTATGAATTATGTGTGATTGTGCTAGGAAGTAACACCCATATATGTTCCGCTGCGCTGTCCCGAAAATGCGGGTGTTACATAAAGGATAGGAACCTCATTGGCTTTAAATCGCATGACTATCACATGCTAATGCAAGAGTTTTTGCCCATTGCAATACATTCAAACATGCACCCACCCACATGATATGCTATTATCAGGTTTTACTTTTTCTTTAAATTGATATGTAGCAAAGAAATCATATTGCAAGAACTAGATAAGATGCAAGCAGAACTGGTAGTGACACTGTGCCTACTCGAGAAGTTCTTTCCTCTGTCATTTTTTGATATTATGATACATTTGACTGTGCACCTAACTAGGGAGGTAAAATTATGTGGTCCCATATGCTTTCGGTGGATGTATCCCTTTAAAAGATGTATGAAGGTTATTAAAGGACATGTGCGAAACAGAAATAAAGGATGCATTGCTGAGGAGACTATTGCGGAAGAAACAATAGAGTTTTTTAGCGAATATCATAAATCCATGGAAACTATTGGTATCCTACCTGATAAACATGAAACCGATGAAACTGAGGAAGGAAAGCCATTGTCGGTCGGCAAATCAAGTGAAGTTTCTGTGGAACTCTTTCAGAAAGCACATTTGTATGTAATACAGAATACAGATGAAATTGTACCGTATATCGAGTAAGTATTGTTGATCCCACTTCAATAGATCGAATTCCTTAAGCTTGTTTAAGGTTAAGTTATATTAGATAAATCTAAGTATCTATAATCTTTTCCATAATCAAATAACTTAATACATATCATATAAGCAGTACTAACTAACAAACAGTACTAACTTATTAACTAGCAGTACTAACTAACAAACAGTACTAATATTCACTAGCAGTAGTAACTATGTACTAGCAGTAGTAAACACTTAGCATATTTTCTTTGAAGTTCATGAGCAGCACTAAATTCAGCTAAGCAGCATTAACACAAACATGAGCAGCAGTAATCCAAACAGCATTAAGAAGACTTTTAATCCCAACAAGTATTACTAACACATGTCTATTTTGTTACTTAAAATGTTCTATCAAATATAATAATCAAAGACATTGTTTCAGGAGACACAAGCAAGTTTTGAAAACAGAAAACCCGGGTAAACGAATAGCATTTCTAGAGAATGAGCACAGTAAATCTTTTGCTAAGTGGTTACGCAAAGAGGTAATTAATCGTATGTTATTTATAATTGTTTGTTTGTTGTTCCTTCAATTTGAAGCTAATATATACTTGTAATGAAATTCAGGTTGAGAGAGAGTTAGCGATCTCCAAAGAAAGTGTATCAGAAACTATAAGGTGGATATCATATGGACCACGCGCCATCGTATTGAAATACGATGCATATAACAACAATGGGTATACCTTTCGTATGAAATGTCATGATGGAAAAGTTTACCAGAACAGTAGGGTTAGTGTTGAGGCAATAGATCTACACATATCTAAAGAAGTTGCAACCACAAGACAAGCATTTTATTATGGGGTTTTACAAGAGATATGGGTACTAGATTACCGTTTTAGGCAAATTCCTCTTTTCAAATGTGATTGGGTTAATCACAAATCTGGTGGTGTGAAACGCGATAAACTTGGGTATACATTGGTCGACCTAAATAATTTAGGCCACAAGGTTGATCCATTCGTATTAGCGTCACAAGAACTACAAGTGTTTTATGTGAAAGACCCGGTAGATGAAAAATTATCTAGTGTCTTTAAGACACCTCCCAAGAATTACAAAGATACGTATGACGAAGTCGATGAGGAATTTATTACCGTCATTCACCATCGCAATGATAACGTATTGCCTCTTATAGATTGACGTAACTTGGCTAATGAATCACAAGATGACTACTATTAAAAGGATTGTAGAGGTGTTGTGATACAAAAATCCAAGTGAACCATGTCATGCTCAAGTTGTCATGCAAATACTCTTGTGAATGATTTCATTTTATCTATTAATTTTTTACATCCTGTTTGGTTTATATGTGTGTACTGCTGAACTCATTTAGTACTGCCAGACAATAGTTAGTGCTGCCAGGCATGTCAGCTGTAATGGTTGTTTAGTGTTAATAATGCTCAGTTTGTGTCTGTGAATTAAGGTTATGATAAGTATGAAGGATGTATGGAAGTTTTGTTGGATAATTGATTAAGTCTGATCACACCTTTTAAAGTGTATATAAATATAAATATAAATATATAATTATAAGGTTGAGAATAAAAAAATCACAATTATAGTAATCCGGGAGTATGATTCCCGGGTCGTTATCCCCAACGAGGAATGCAATTGAAAGTCGAGAGGCGTTATGAGAATCAATGCTTGAATGGAACAAGATTATGATTGGTTATTTAAAACTACGAGAAAATTAAGGCAAAAACTTAAAAACAATGAAGGTAAGACAAATTTTAACTAAAAACGCAAAACGGGAATCCTAAACGGGACCTAAAAACCCTAAATTATCAAATTTAAGTCCTAAAATGATCTTTTTGGTTTTTATAAGTCTTAATTGACTAAAAAGCTAGAACAAAGAAAACTAGACCAAAAACGGAAAAGATTTAAGCTTAAAAACACTAAAAACATGAACGGGATTCAATCTCGTTCTTTAAAAAAATCAAATTTTGCAATTTTAACCCTACGAAAGCAAATATAATTTTCCTAGATTTTAAATGTTAAAAGAAAATTTTCTAAAAAAGAATTATATTTTTTGACTTTTTTATAATTTTTTATGAATTAAAAACGATTTTAATGAAATTAAATGTTTAAAAATACTAAACTATTTATAAAAATTCTAAAAAAATAGCAAAAGTAGCTTGAACAATGAGGGATCTAATAAAAATAAGCTTGTGAAAACAGCTTATCAAATAAGCAGTGAAATAAGCCAAAAACGGCTTATAAACTAAAATTCCTAAAACTACTATAAAGAATAAATTTTGTAAACTTAAACTGAAAAAGTCCCAAGGGCGAGTTGGTAGTGCGTGTGGTGTGTATAAAACGTTTGGTCGAATAGGGGTGAGGTCTCGGGTTCGAGTCCTGCTTACCCTTGACTTCCCCTAATTCCCAAATGTTTTTTACATGCCATTTTTTTTACAACTTGTTAGAGGGATTAAAAATAAGCAACTTTTGTAAAACAACTTTTTTTATTAACCACGAATAAGCACTAAATAAGCTGTCTAAAGAAAGAATAAGCCTAAACTTCACTAAGCTATGAAAATGCTAACTGTTGGGCTTTTTAAGCTATTAAGCTAGAAGAAGGGCTAATAAGCTGAAAATAACTAAAAAGTTATACCTAATAAGCATAAACAAACAAAAATAAGCAAATAGGTTAAGCTAGAATAAGCTAGAATTTGACATATTAACAAAAGAGTTTTAACACTAAATTTTTTAAGCTAGAATGAAAATAAGCTTAAATAAGCTCTATCCTAATGCAAATAAGCTGAATTAAGCTAAACCTATCCTAATGAGCAACACTAAACCTAAATAAGCAAAAGAAATAAGCAAATAAGCTTAAATAAGCAAATGAGCCTTTTGGCCAAAACTGATAAGCAAAAAGGCCAATAGGGACTTTTCTAGCTTAAAAATAAGCTAGCAAAAGGATCCTTATGGCTTAGTGGCTTATACCACTAAGAAGAATGGCCAAAAAGCTACAATAAGCAACAAAGAAAAAGCATTTTGAAATTCAAATAAGCACTTAAAAAGCTTCATGAAAAGGCTATCTCACACTGATTCAACACTTAGACAAATTTTTGCTAACTTTTGCAATCTTAACAAAACCACACTTTTGAGCTTAAAAATAAGCACACAAACAGATCCTTATGATTATATAACCTACAAACAGATTAACTTTTGACCTCAAAGAACAATAATCAACACTCAAAAAGCATTTGAAATTCAGGATAAGGCACAATAAGCATTTGAAAAAGCAATTTCTTAAACTCTTCAATACTTAGCAAATTTTTGACAATTTTGGTAAAACTTAAAACAACAATTGCAGGCCTTAGCGCTTTGTTTCTAACCTCTTTTTAACACTTGCACAAACTCAAAAACATCACAAATCAACAATAAGCAATAGCACAATCAAATGTTATCTTCTAAATTATGTTATCTGCTTATTTGATGATAAATGGGTGTTTTGTTAGGATGGTTATCGCTTAACTTAATTTTCTTTTGCAAAAATAATTGAGATAAGCTCAGACAGCTCAGAAGACAGGAAAGGGGCATCAAAAGTAACTGCTCCTATATTTTATGGGCCATCAACACAAGGATTGCTAGATGCTTATGGATATAACACAATTGAGGAATATCTATCATGGAACTACTTTCCAAGCACAGACAATGAAAGCACAGACATGGAAACCACAGACAAGAGAAACACAACCAAAATTGCATTGTGACTCTAAACTCTGGCAATGTCTAAAGTACATATGTACCAGTTTTGCAAGAACACAAACTAAATATGTATAGCTAGTTACCAGTCACATGATCTAGCTGAGAGCTACCAAATGTTACTACATGGTGATGAATTGAAAAGAAATGGGAGCCCAGGAAATCAAAAAACTGTGCAGATAAGGCCAAAGGGAAAATAAAAAAGGTGTCGGGTGGAAGCTGTCCATGCTCTTGCTTTTATCTAAAGTATTTTGGGTAATCCTCGACATGGTAGTCTAACATGTATTAGATGTTAGCTTTTGTTTAGCAATCAAACTTTATGGTGACTTATGTAATGGTGATTATGTACTCTTTAAAACCTTATGAAATTTAATGTATTGGTCTGTTTGCTTTGTGATGTTATTGTCTGTTTTGTGTGTTATTGCAGCTTGCACATTGCATTTGCAGCTTGCATATGCACATTGCATTTGTACATTGCATTTGCAGCTTGCATTTGCAACCAAGCATTTGCACATTGTATTTGCAGATTGCATATGCACATTGCATTTGTACATTGCATTTACAGCTTGCATTTGCAAGCAAGCATTTGCACATTGCACTTGCACATTGCATTTGCAGGCTAAAGTACTTATTAAAAGTGAAACAAGTTGAAAATAAGCAGAGGGAGAAGAAGCCACGGTTTAATAAGCAGTTTCTATAAGCACTCTTTAAGCTACTAGCCAAAACACTTTTGTAATATGTGACCAAAAGTGTTAATAAGTGTGACCATATGTTGTTTAAAGTGAAGAAATGTGTATTTTGTGTGACTATTAATCATCTAATGGTCACATGAATATTATGTTTGTGTGGCCTTTTGTAATATTTAGTCACACGAAGCATGAAATTTAATGATGACCAGTTTCACATTTTGTCCTAAATAATAGCCACATGAATACTTCACGATGTGATTATTATGAATATATTGGTCACATAATCACCTTAAATGTGGCCATAAACATAATTTGTGATATGTTGTGGCTATTGTAAAGGCATATAGTCACATGATCGTGCTAGAAGTAAATGTGACTATACACATTAGCTTTTGGCAAGCTAACATAAAGTAAACTCTAAACACACATATTAAGTTATGTGACCATATGTACTAGCTTTTGGCTACACTTAAATAATGTGTAACAAAACCTTTAGTGTGACCATATATGGCATTTGGTCACAGTGTTCAAGTGTGTGATATATATTTGTCACTATTTATATGTATATCGTGACTAAGGATTCAACCTTACTTTTCATTTGTCACGCGACCCGAAGAATGAAGAATCATGGAGAAAATTATCCAATTATTGGTACGTATTTTCACTACCATCATAATTATTGGTACGTCCGAAGAATGAAGAATCATGGAGAAAATTATCCGGAGTTATTACGATCATGAAGATGATGAAATTACACCGAGATTCG